>CAUYQU010025888.1:0-10901 GCA_963574635.1 Cheracebus regulus
TGTGGCTCCTCTGCCGGGA
Source organism: Cheracebus regulus (assembly GCA_963574635.1). Lineage (NCBI taxonomy): Eukaryota > Metazoa > Chordata > Mammalia > Primates > Pitheciidae > Cheracebus > Cheracebus regulus. The sequence continues at coordinate 20 of CAUYQU010025888.1, forward strand.
ATCTCCCGGTCTGTGGGCAACAAAAATTCGTCGGAAAGTGCAGCGTTCACTCGTTCTCTGCGCTTTCACTGGGAGCTACATTCCTGGGCTGTTGCTAATCGGCCATCTTGGATCTCTCTCCTTAAACTGTATTTCTTATTAGATTTTTAAAAACAAAAAGCTCTAGTCTCACTCATGGATAGATAGAAATTTGATAGATGCAAAAGTGGTTCTGCATGAAGGTGAGGGAATGCAAAGAAAGAAATGGCTATATGTGCTGCTGGTAAGAAAGGATTTCTTTTCTTTCTTTTCTTTTCTTTTCTTTTTTTTTTTTTTGAGATGGAGTCTCAATCTTTTGTCAGGCTGGAGTGCAGTGGCATGATGTCAGCTCACTGCAACCTCTGCCTCCCAGGTTCATGCGATTCTGCTACCTCAGTCTCCTGAGTAGCTGGGATTACAGGCGCACGCCACCACACCCAACTAATTTTTTTGTATTTTTAGTGGAGACAGAGTTTCACCATGTTGGTCACGCTGGTCTTGAACTCCTGACCTCATGATCCACCTGCCTCGGCCTCCCAAAGTGCTGGGATTACAGGCATGAGCCACCACACCTGGTCTAATTTTTGTATTTTTAGTAGAGATGGGATTTTCACCATGCTGGCCAGGATGGTCTCGATCTTTTTTGTTGTTGTTGTTCTTTTTATATATATATTTCTATTATTATTATTATTATTTATTATACTTTAGGTTCTGGGGTACATGTGCAGATCATGCAGGATTGTTGCACAGGTACATACATGGTAAGGTGATTTGCTGCCTCCATCCTCCCGTCACCTATATCTGGCGTTTCTCCCCATGTTATCCCTCCCCAACCTCCCCGGTCTCAATCTTCTGACCTCATGATCCACCCACCTCAGTCTCCCAAAGTGCTGGGATTACAGGCATGAGCCACAATCCTGGCCGGATTTCTTAAATATAACACAAAAAGCACTAATCATGAAGGCAAAAATTAAAAAAGAACTAAAATTAGGAAGCAGTGCTCACTAGGCAAAAAAAAAGAAAACAGAAGTGATGCTGACCAAAAGGCATAATAAAGACTGTTAAGATCTCTGAAATGTGCCCTTCAGCCAGAGACACAGGCACATTTGTGGTTGAACAAGTTGAATGTATTGCTGAATGAGCAAGAGCTAACATACATCATGGGATGTCTCATTAAGACAGTGTTAGCATTTGGGGGAAGGTCTAAGGGAGGTTTGGTTCCCCATACTTTGGGTGTTTTCAGAAAGCAAGAGTGATTCTATTGATGGAGTTTAGGACATGCTACCCCAAGCTATGGCACTTTAATTAAATTATTAAAATTTTAATATTTAGAAATTAAATATTTTATTTTATTTATTTATTTTTTATTTTTTATTTTTTTTCTTTTTTTAAAGACGGGGTTTCACCATGTTGGTCAGGCTGGTCTTGAACTCTGGACCTCAGGTGATCCACCCGCCTTGGCCTCCAAAGTGCTTGGATTACAGGCGTGAGCCACCATGCCCGGCCTAGAAATTAAATATTTTAAGCTGAAGGAATTGGAGGAGTCTCTGACCTTTCCCTTCCCTGGTCCTTCTCCCATGAAACAGGTCGTAAGACCCTCATGTGAGAAGTGTTCTCCCTGTACTCAAAGGAAAGAAGCATCCTTATCTCCAAATAAAAAATCTGAACAAAGAGTGCAAAAGTCTCCCCAGTGTACTACGCTTAGCTCATATCCTTTGTGTTATTACATTTTCCTATGACTTTTCATTCTCCGTCAAACCTAGCATAAAAATGCTCAGGTTTAATCATTTCTTCCATTCTTCATGTCCTTACGAAGGCTCCCATGTAATGTACAACTTATATTGAACAAATTTGTATGCTTTTCTCTTGTTAATCTGTCTTTTCTTACAGAAGCCCCAGTCAAGAACTTAGAAGGGCAGAAGGAAAAGGTATTTTTTTTCTTCCCTACACGGTGATTAGTAAAAAAGTAGCTTTTACTCATTTCATCCAGAAAAAAGAATGTCTGTTGTTTTATGGGTGATACAAAGACCTTGTTTTTGACTATGTTTAGATAATATTATGAATTAGCCTTATTTTGTCTCATTTTATTATGATCTCAGAGTACTTTTATCTCAGCTTGATATTCTATGAGACTGAAATTGTTTATGTTCAACAGAATAATATCATGGCCAAGCTGTGAGTGCCAGGTCAGCTTCTGAATATCAGGGACTGCTTTTTCCCCCCCTTTTTCTCAATAATCAACAAAGAACATATAAACAAAATATAGAAAGATAAAGAAACACAACCCCACAATAAAATGGGCAAACTGGCATAATCTTATTAATGTGAATACCTGCTTTTTTTTTTATAACTAGCAATTCCACTCCTATATATATTTCTTAGAGATTCCTAGCAAGTTTCTAGGTGATGCTGATCCTTTGTGAACCACTGTCCTACAACAGGGTTTTTCAACCTCCACACTATGAACATTATAGGCTGGATAATTTTGGATCATTTAGGCTGCCCTGTGCATTTTAGGATGTTTAGCAGCATCCACCCTCTTAATTCTAGTAGCACTCCTGAGATCTAATAATAGAAGTGTCTCCAGACATTGCCAAATGTCTTCTGGGTTTGAGGGGATGGAAACAGCAAAATTTCCACCATCTGAGAATTACTGCCCTAGAAAAAGTCTTGGTTCTATACACTAGGAAACATTTATAGGTGTTCATAGCAGCTTCATAGAAAAAACCTGCAAACAAGCCAAATGTCTTTCAGCAGGTATATACAGAAAATAGAATATCGTACAACAATAAAAAAGAGTGAATGATAGCTATACGTTGAATAGATGAGTGAAAAAAGCAAGTCAAATAATGTCCTTCAGGAATAATGCCATTTTATAAGACTTTTTTTTCTTTCTTTTCTTTTTTTCTTTTTTGAGATGAAGTTTCACTCTTGTGACCCAGGCTAGCCCAGCTCACTGCAATCTCCATCTCCCAGGTTCAAGTGATTTTCCTGTCTCAGCCTCCGGGATGGCTGGGAATATAGGCCCCTGCCACCATGCCCAGCTAAGTTTTGTATTTTTAATAGAGACAGGGTTTCATCATGCTGGCCAGTCTGGTCTTGAACTTTTGACTTCAGGTGATCCAACGGCCTCGGCTTCCCAAAGTTATGGGATTACAGGCATGAGCCACTGTGCCTGGCCTTTATAAAACTTTTGAACAAAGGAAACTAAATCCTCTGGATAAGAATTCCTAGGTATGTGGTAAAACTATATAAACACTTCTCTACTTACAATGGGGTTACCTCCTGATAAACCCATCATAAGTTGAAAGTATCCTATGTCAAAAATACATTTAATACACCTAACCTACCAAACATCATAGCGTAGCCTACCCTCCCTTAAACATGCTCCAAACACTTACATTAGCCTACAGTTGGGCAAAATCATCTAACACAAAGCCTATTTTATAATAAAGTGTCTAATATATCCTGTAATTTATTGAATGCTGTACTAAAAATAAAAAACATAATGGTTCCTGCTGGGTAATGTGTGGATAAAAAGGAAAAAGAAAAAAAAAAAGAAGAAAAACCATAATGGTTGCATGGATACTCAGAGCATGGTTTTCACTGAATGCATATAGCTTTTGCATTACTGTAAAGTTAGGAAATCAAAGTGGAAACCTTGTAAGTCAGGGGTCTTCTGTAAAGATATGCACTAGAAAGCATAGTGGTTAACTCTATGTGAAGTTCATGCAAGTGGGACTTTTTGTGGTAACCAGCAGAACTGATTGCCACATAGTCACACTGTATGAATTAAAATGAAGGTCCTGGATGCACATGGTGTCCCATGCCTGTAATCTCAGCACTTTGGGGAGTACCGCTTGAGGCCAGAAGTTCAGGTTACAGTGAACTGTGATTATGCCACTCTAGTCGGGGTAACAGAGTGTCTAAGATAAAATAATAAATAAATACAATTAAAATTAAATACATAGGTTCTCAGAATGTAGTCCTCCCCACAGCACCAGCAATATCACCGTCATCTAGGGACCTTTAAAAATGCAAATTCCCAGACCCCTTCTAGACCTATTGAACCAGAAGTTCTGGAAGTGCGGCCCAGTAATCTGGGCCTACCAAGTAATTTTTATACACATCAAAGTTTGAGAAGCACTAGAATAAGGGATAAGTTTTACTGGGGAAAGGGGAAACTTACAAAACCAAGAGAAAACATAGGTTCTCCCCTTCTTCCATCTTCCCAGGGGGCAACATCCTGGGCCAGAGTACTCTGGTGGATCTGCGGTGTGGATTTGCATAATAGGAGAGGAATCCCACCCCCTTGTTGCTCTCCTTTTTATAGGGCACACGCGAAAAGAACCTTGTCAGTAAGGAAACCACTAGAGCACCAGGCAATCTGTTTATAGTCACTTTTTGAGAAAGCCCTCTATACAGAGTCTGGAGACCATGGGTCACACAGAAAGTTGTTGGAACTTGTGTTGGAAGAAACTACCCATCCCATGAAAAGGTGAGTTCAGGTGTAGCCCCCCCACTGTGAGACAGAAGGTCCAGTTCCCACTGGCTGGTTGCCCAGAAAAATCCAGAGAGAGAGTGGCCGGGTGTGGTGGCTCACACCTGTAATCCCAGCACTTTGGGAAGCCAAGGCAGATGGATCACAAGGTCATGAGTTCAAGACCAGCTTGATCAACATGGTGAAACGCCGTCTCTACTAAAAATACAAAAATTAGCTAGGCATGGTGGCACAGGCCAGGAATCCCAGCTACTTGGGAGGCTGAGGGAGGAGAATCGCTTGAACCAGGGAGGCAGAAGTTGCAGTAAGCAAAGATCATGCCAATGCATTCCACCCTGGACAATAGAGTGAGACCTCATCTCACAAAAAAAAAAAAAAGAAAAGAAAAAGAAGAAAATCCAGAAAGAACACCCAAGGTTGTTTTTGTTTAATTCTATTCATTGCATTAAAGCATAGAAATTGACAAGTGTATTAGTCTGTTCTCACGCTGCTAATAAAGACATATGCAAGACTGATTATAAAGGAAAGAGGTTTGACTCACAGTTCTGCAGGGCTGGAGAGGCCTTGGGAATCTTACAATCATGGTGGAAACGGAAGCAAACATGTCCTTCTTCACATGACACCAGCAAGGAGAAGTGCAGAGCAAAGTAGGGGAAAGCCCCTTATAAAATCATCAGATCTCATGAGAACTCACTCATTATCATGAGAACAGCATTGAGATAACTGCCCCTATGATTCAATGACCTCTCACTGGGTCCCCCTGTGGGGATTATGGGAGCTACAATTCAAGATGAGATTTCGCTGGCAACACAGCCAAACCACATCACCAGGTTATTTTTTTCCTCTCTCTCTAAATTTCAGTGACATATTCTTTTTATTATTCATAGTTTATGTCTGTAAATACATAAATTATTTTATATGTAACAAATATTACAATATTAAAGTAAAAATTTAAAAACAAGCTCTATAGTATACAAGCATACTTTTTTTTATTGTATATCCTCAGGTTCTTAGACAGTGTAAATGTACATTATGAAGCACAAATTAAATATGATTTACTATTCATAATCTAAAATTAATTACCTATAATTTTATTTACTTTTGATGGGTAAATTTCTAAATTTTGCCATTGTGAGAGGTTGCTTTCTATGTCCTTTTAACACCACTTTGGAAATTTAAAAGGCATTTTAAAATATCTCTCATTCTGGCAGCAAGACGACTTAAGTCCACCTTAAAGTTTTTTCTTTTTTTTTTCTCTAGGAAATGAAATTCTCCAAGAACTTTTAGTTATATTTAGTGGAGAATAGCTTTACAGACCAAAATCTAGGCACTAGGTTTTAAATGCATTAGTTATTTTACTATTTTATATTTGGGCTTTAGGAAATGATCATGTGATTTAGACTTAAATGAGAATACCTAGGTAGAAGGCATGTAGAATGTGAGGTGACCCTGCATACTTTTTCTTTTGTTTTGGGTCCTAATATCTTAGATATATATATATATAGGGTATAAGCTTTATTGTTTTTTCTATTAGACTTGTTTTGGCACAATGCCAGTTATTTAATTTGTTTGTTTCTTTTTGTTTTGTTTTGTTTTTGAGGTGGAGTCTCGCTCTTTTTCCCAGACTGGAGTGCAGTGGTGTGATCCCAACTCACTGCAACCTCCACCTCCTGGCTTCAAGTGATTCTCCTGCCTAGCCTCCCTAGTAACTGGGACTACAGGTGTGCACTACCATGCCTGGCTAATTTTTTTGTATTTTTACTAGAGACAGGGTTTCACCATGTTGGCCAGGCTGGTCTTGAACGCCTTACTGCAGGTGATCTACCCACCTCAGCCTCCCAAAGTGCCCAGATTACAGGCATGAGCCACCATACCCAGTCCAGTTATTTAATTTTTTAAGAAAAGTTTTAAGGGAACTCTTAAGGTAAACAGCTATTATTATTATTATTATTATTATTTTATTTATTTATTGCAGAGCTAGCTGAGGTTTTATTTTGGACAAAAAAAAAAAAAGCAATTGAATTGCTTTGCAGCTGGGCAAGGGTGGGGGGCTCCAGGCAGTAAACTCCCCCGCAGGTGGGCTGAGGGCTAGAGCTGAGCCTCAGGTGTGTCTTCTGTTTCCAGTGCTACCCTGCACAGGGGCCTCCCTCCCAGGCTCTGGGGCTGCATCAGGAGGGGCAGGTTGGGAGGGGCTGCTACAGCTGTTCACTTGGGCAGGACGTCAGAGGATTCGCACACCACTTTCCCATCACGGGTCTCAATCTACACAACCATGGCCCTGGAGAAGCTGGTGTGGCTGAAGGAGTTGGAGCCCACACCAGAGCCAAAGCTGGAGCCCAGGCCGTAGCTGATGCCAGGGCTTGTGAGGCCTTCATAGGCAGAGCTCAGACCACCTGCATAATTGCTAGCGGTCTCCTAGGGATACTCATGGAGAACAGCTATTATTAAAGCAGAATTCTGTTTGCTTAATTAATCCTTAAAGAGGATTAATAAGGGGAGAATATAAACAAACATGAAGGGTTTTTTTTTGTTTTGTCCACCCATTTTTTAAAATTGAGTTTAGTTTATAATTGAGTAGAGCTTAAAAACGTTAATATTTGGTCATTAGATAAATACAAATTTTTATTTGTATTTATAACCTATACCAAAACTTTAAATTGTTGAAAAAAAAGTATTAAAGTATATCAGTATGTTTAACCACATTAATATTGAAATATAATATTATTCATGAAATAGTAAACCATTACCCTGTACATAATAATCAAATGTTACATAGTAGTTATAAATTTAACCTTATCATTATAAATTTAAAATTATCATTATTTTTTTAGACATAGGGTCTCACTGTTACCCAGGCAATCCAGTGGTGCTGTCATCATACCTCACTGCAGTCTTGAACACCTGGGCTGAAGCCTCCCTCCCACCTCAGCTCCCAAAGTGCTGGGATTTCAGGCATGCACCGCTACACTCAGCCAACTCTACAGGGGAAAGAGTAAGGTTCTTTCCCCTGAGCCTTAGTTTCCTCATCTGTAAAACACAGGCACTAATATCTATATATAGGGTATTGAAAGGATTAATTATGATTTTGTGTAAAGCACTTACTATTGTTGCTACTTTATTCAGACATTTGAGCAGATCCATCATTTTTTCCTTGGACTTCATGAGAAGCATTTTTTTTTTAAGTTTTCTGTAGAGACAGGGTCTTTATATTTTGCCCAGGCTGGTTTTGAACTCTTGGCCTTAAGCAACTTCAGCCTCCCAAAGTGTTGGAATTACAGTCATGAGCCAGCATGCCCAATACAATTACTTTTCTGATCCACATCCTGACAGATATGAGATGGCTTCTTTTCTCTATCTGAATGAGAACAAAACTGAAGCTTTTAATATTCACCAACTGAATGCTTTTGAATTTGATAACTATATCTATCATAGTGTGTTCGGTCATTTTTGCATGCTATAAATACCTGATGCTGGCTAATTTGTAAAGAACACATCTTTAATTGGCTCATGGTTCTGCAGGCTTTACAAGAAGAATAGTGTTGCCATCTGCTTCTGGTGAGGCCTCAGAAATCACAGTGGAAGGCAACAGAAAGCTGGCATGACCCATAGTGAGAGTGGGAGCAAGAGAAACAGGAGGAGGTGCCACACACTTTTAAACAACCAGATCTTGGGTGAACTCAGAGTGAGAACAGGGTCATCACCAAAGGGATGGTGCTAAGCTATTCACGAGGGATCCTCCCCCATGATCCAAACACCTCCCACCAGGCCCCTCCTCCAACACTGAGGATTACATTTCAACATGAGATTTGGAAGGGATAAACATTCAAATCGTATCATATAGGCACCACAAATCCAGTCTATCTCCAAGTCCTAAATCTCTTAGATCCACCCACTTTTCACTGCTTCTGTCTTAATTTCTTGATGAATCAATAGCTGAGGATACCAACTGTATAGTCTTCTGCAATGCCCTAAGTCTTTCCTCCTTAGTTAAAGACCCAAATTTCCCTCCCTTCCTTCCTTCCTTTCCTTCCTTTCTTCCTTTCTTTTTCTTTTTCCTTTTCTTTTCTTCTTCTCTTCTCTTCTTTCTTCTCTTCTCTTATTTCCCTCTCTCTCTCTTTCTTTCTTTTGCAAAATGCTGATCTTGCTATGTCGACCAGACTGGTCTTGAACTCCTGGCCTCAAGCGATCCTCCCATCTTGGCCTTCCAAAGTGCTGGGAGCCACTGCACCCAGCTAAGACCCACTTTCTAACCTATAGCTTATAGGAAAGTCTTTAGGTTTGCATGAGAGAAAAGCAGAAATAACCTGCCAATGATAATACTGAATAACTGATGCTAAATGAGAATGGAGGAGAGAATTCTGTACTAGTATACTATATATAACTGTTTAATAAGGATTGGGTCAATATTTTCCCCAAAGGAAAGAACATACTATGAATAGTGAATGAACTGAAAAATTATGCTACGTGTATAATCTCTGAAATATGTTTATATTAGTACTATTTACCTAAAAATTGAACTAGAAAAAGTTGAACTTAACTTTAGATTTGACAACTCTTCCCATGCAGTTCTAACAATACTGTTGTGATAATTCAGAAATATGAAACATATCGGGCAATTTCAATTATTTTTCCCATTCCTTTTTTAGTAATGAATAAATCTAGTGGCTGGACGCAGTGGCCTATGCCTGTAATCCTAGCACTTTGGGAGGCCGAGGTGGGCAGATCATGAGATCAGGAGATCAAGACCATCCTGAGCAACATGGTGAAATCCCATCTCTACTAAAAATACAAAAATTAGCTGGGCATGGTGGTGCACTCCTGTAAACCCAGCTTCTCGGGAGGCTGAGGCAGGAAAATCACTTGAACCCGAGAGGTGGAGGTTGCAAAAACAAAAAAAAATACAACTTTGTAATTTCTAGGGGCCTTTTGGGAAAACTCAAACATAGGTCTAAAAGATAGCTTGAATTTTTAAAAACATAATTTAGGATTTGATCTTGGGAAAGCATAATCAAGAAGTTATCATATGAGAATTTGTTACTTGATTAAGAAACAAAATCATAGAACTTTGAGAACAATGAATGATTTTCACTTGACTACCTATAAATCAAGATTGTACTAGGAGGTGACATTGCATCTTGTGGTACCTAGAGATAAGAAAAACATAGAGTGAAAAAACTTTTCTGGTGAGATATAAAATTTCAGGCCTGGCACAGTTGCTCACAACTATAACCCTAGCACTTTGGGAAACTGAGGTGAGCAGATCACTTGAAGCCTGAGCTCAGTAGTTCGACACCAGGCTGAGCAACATAGTGAGACACTGTCTCTACAAAAAAAAAAAATTCCTCAGCCATGGTGGCTCACACCTGTAGTCCCAGCTACTTAGGAGGCTTAGATGGGAGGATCTCTTGAGCCCAGGAGTTAAAGGCTGCAATAATCCATGCACCACTGCAGTGGCACAACTGCACTCCAGCCTGGGTGACAGAGCAAGACCCTGTCTCAAAAAAAATAATATTTCATTATCCAAGTACATTAAACTGAAGGCAAAAAAAAAAAAAATTAACCTACCTGTGGTTAACAACAGACTGAAGGCTCTAAGACCAATTTATCCTTTTAATATAAGCAAAAAAATAAATTAAAATTTTGTATTAACCTAATCTTTGGCAGTTAAAAACTTTACATATTTACTTTATCTTAAATTTCTACTCATAAATCTCATACAAACTGGGCAAAACTTACCAATGGTTGTAACAAATTTTGTTGCTTCTTTTCAGGCTCATTATCTATAGATAAGATAAACCAAGAAAAGTAAAGTTCACTGTTTGCATGACTTTAATTTTCCTCACCATAAGTTTCATCCTTTACTATCTTCTTTAACATTCTTTTTTTTTTTTAGAATAAAAAGAATGAAAGAGAGAAAGAGGAAGAGATTTTAGAAAAAAGAGAGAAAAGGAGAAAGAAACAGCAAAAGAAAGAAAAAAAGAATGTAAGAGAAAGAAATAGGAAGAGATTTTAGAAAAAGAGAGAAAAGGAGAAAAACAGCAAAAGAAACAAAAAAAATGAAAGAGAAAGAGGAAGAGATTTTAGAAAAAGAGAGAAAAGGAGAAAGAAAGAAACAGCAAAAGAAAGAAAAAAAGAATGAAAGATACAGGAAGAGAAAGAGGGAGAGAGAATGGGATTCTTGTTTTATTGCCCAGGCTAGAATACAGTCTAAAAATGCATATTAAAAACCTCTTTTATGCCAATAATTGTGTTTAACAATGGAGACAGGAAGGAGTAGGGGATGAAAATAACAAATAAGCAGCCAACCAATATTTTATTTAAACCTGTGAAATGCTATGCAATTGCTGGGGAGTGATTTACTTC
>CAUYQU010025890.1:0-42508 GCA_963574635.1 Cheracebus regulus
AGTGGGCAGTACCCCAGTGGGGATTCTGTATGGGGCTCTGACCCCACATTTCCCTTCTACAATGCCCTACCAGAGGTTCCCCATAAGGGCTCTACCTATGCAGAAAAATTCTGTGTGGCCATCCAGGCATTTCCATACATCTGAAATCTAGGCAGAAGTTCCCAAACCTCAATTATTGACGTCTGTGCATCCACAGGCCCAACACCACATGAAAGCCACCAAGGTTTGGAGCTTGCACCCTCTGAAGCAATGTTCTGAGCTGTACATTGATCCCTTTTAGTCGTGGCTAGGAAGCAGGGCACCAAGTCCTGAGACTGCACAAAGCAGCAAGGCCCTGGGCCCAGCCCACGACATCATTTTTGTCTCCTAGGCCTCCAGGCCTGTGATAAAAGGGGCTTCCTTGAAGACCTCTGACATACCCTGGAGACATTTTCACCATTGTCTTGGCAATTAACATTTGGCTTCTCATTCCTCGTGCAAATTTCTGTAGCCAGCTTGAACTTCTCCTCAGAAAATTGTTTTTATTTTCTCTATCACATCATCAGGCTACAAATTTTCTCAACTTTTATGCTCTGCTTTCCTTTTAAACATAAGTTCCAATTTTGAACTATCTCTTTGTGATTTCATAAAACTGAGTGCTTTTAAGAACACCCAAGTCTTGAATGCTTTGCTGCTTAGAAATTTCTTCTGTGATCTATCCTAAATCATCTCTCTCAAGTTAAAATTTCACAGAGCTCTAGGACAGGAGCCAAATGCTGCAAGTCGCTTTGCTAAAGCATGGCACGAGTCACCCTTATTTCTGTTCCCAACAAGTTCCTAATCTTCATCTGAGACCACCACAGCCTGGACTTCATTCTCCGTATCACGATCAGCATTTAATAAGCCACTGATTTGTTGAACAATTTGTTGAACAAAGTCATTCAACAAATCTCTAGGATGTTTTAAGCTTTCCCACATCTTCATGTCTCCTTCTGAGCCCTCCAAACTGTTGCAACCTCTGCCTGACTTTGGAATACTTTACTATTCTAAAGTTGCTTTTATATTTTTGGATATCTTTATAGGAGAACCCCACTTTCTGTGGTACCAATTTACTGTATTAGTTAATTCTCTCAGTGCTATAAAGAAATACCTGAGACTGGGTAATTTATAAATAAAAGAGGTTTAAAACTCACAGTTCTGCGTGGGTGGGGAGGCCTCAGAAAACTTACAATCAAGGCAGAAAGTGAAGCAAAAGTAGGGACCTTCCTCACAGCACAGCAGGAAGAAGTGAGTGCAAGCATGGAAAATGTCAGACACTTATAAAACCATCAGATTTCATGAGGACTCACTATCATGAGACCATCATGGGGGAAACTGCCACCATGATTCACTCACTTCCCACTGGGTCCCTCCCATGACATGTAGGGATTATGGGATTACAATTAAAGATGAGATTTGGGTGGGGCCACAGCCAAACCATATCAAACTGCTATATCCAATGATAAAAGACAATGAAACATTACAGCAACACAATACAGGCAGGAATTCTATTATGTTCATATCTTTCAGCAACCAAAATTTAGGTTATCTAAAAAGGCAAAGAACAGCAACTAGCTGAGGTAATAAAGGGGGATAAAGGGGACAAGATAGGAGTTTTGGAAGAAAGAATTATAAGTAGCAATCAATGTCTTGGTGATAAACTGCAAAAATAAGTCCTACATTTTCTTCTTTGTACCGTTATGTCTATGTTTTCCTCATTCATTTATCTCTCTTCTCTCTATTGTTTTATATAGTATGGCAGATTGATTTTATTATTCAATCATATTAATATTAGTTTTCAATGCCATAGTATCTTTGGCTTACAGGATATTATATCAGGGTTGTGATTTAATTAGAAAAGGAGTAAACATCATTCAGAGATAGATACAGACACTGATGACATTTTGGGTTTCTCCTTTTATAGAAACATGTTTTTATCTCAATAATGAATAGTTTCATTATGACTGGAAGCATATATTGTTGCAATTATTACTTAGAAGTTTAAGTATCAGTAGAATGATGTTTATGAAAGTGAAATAGCCAGGCTGGGTGTGGTGGCTCATGCCTGTAATCCCAGCCCTTTGGGAGGCCAAGGCAGGCAGATCACAAGGTCAAGAGATCGATACCATCCTGGCCAACACGGGGAAATCCTGTCTCTACTAAAAATACAAATAATCAGCTGGGCGTGGTGGCGCACACCTGTAGTCCCAGCTACTCAGGAGGCTGAGGCAGGAGGATCACTTGAACCCAAGAGGTGGAGGCTGCAGTGAGCCAAGATTGTGTCACTGCATTCCCGCCTGGTGATAGAGTGAGAATCTGTCTCAAAAAAAAGAAAAGAAAAGAAAAAAGAAAATGAAAAAGCCAAAGAGATGAATTGTAGTGGATATAGTGGATGGCACTCAGCATTTTCCATACTCTTTCTAGTGGGCTTCCTGAAACTGGAGAGGTGGGAAAGCTACAAAATACATTTTTCAGACATCCTTAGATATAAAATTGTGAATATAACATCAGTTCTATTAATTAGATGCATTGTAAAGGGAAGTGGTGGCCATGCTTTTAATTCTTGTAGATTTATTCCCAGAAGTGAGATTGCTGGATCATATGGCAGGTTCTATTTTTACTTTTTGTATTAAATAAAATAAAATAAAATTTACCATCTTAACCATTTTAAAGTATACAGTACAGTAGTGTTAACTATGTGTACCTGTGAAAGCTGTCAGAATCAAAATGGAGTCACCCTGAAAAATAGAGCTGAGGAAGGCCATGAATATATCCACAAGAATTAAAAGCATGGCCACCACGGCCCTTTACAATAATGATCCAGACGTTGCACACCTATATTCAGCTCCTCTCTGATTGACCAGGACTTTGTCATAGGCCACACCTGCTGCAAGAGAAGCTTGAAATACAATGTTTAGGTAAGTTTCTGTATTTCTTTTCTACTGTTGTATAATAAATGAACACAACCTTAGCAGCCTAACACACATTTATTATCTCATAATTGCTGTGGATCATGAGTCTTGGCAAGATTTGTATGTATGATAACAAAATTATCACAAAAGACTGTAAAAACTGCAAACATGCACAAAGGCCATCCCAATCTTGCACAAAAAATACTTCTGTGAAAACATCTGCCCAGCAACTGCCTGTCCAAACTCAGAATGATGTTATTATTGTTGATCTTTGTAGCCAAAGATGCTATCTGAAAATAATTATGTAATCTTCCTCATCTTTTCTTCTTCTTCTCTCTGTCTCTTTTTTTTGTTTGTTTGTTTGTTTGAGACAGTCTTTTTCTGTCACCCAGGCTAGAGTGCAGTGGTGAAATCTTGGTTCACTGCAACCTCTGCCTCTCTGGTTCAAGTGATTCTCATGTCTCAGCCTTCTCAGTAGCTGGTATTATAGGCATGTGCCACTATGCCCAGCTAATTTTTGTACTTTTAGTAGAAATGGGGTTTCACCGTGTTGGCCAGGCTGGTCTCAAACTCCTGGCTTCAAGTGATCCAACCGCCTCAGCCTCCCAAAGTGCTGGGATTACAGGCAAGAGCCTCTTCACCTGGCCTCTCCACATTTTTTCTTTAAAAAGGTTTTTCTTTCTTTACCTCTTTGAATATGTACATAGTTTACTGTGGCATGCCTATTCTCATTGCACTACCCTATTCCCAAATAAATATTATTTCCGTTTAGAGAGTTTCTCTTTGTTTGTTATTTAGGATGACGCATCTTATTGTGCAATGTCTCTAGAACTTTTTCATCTTGCAAAACTAAAACTCTATACCCATTGAACATCAACTCCCCTTTTGCTCTTCTCCCAGCTCCTGGTAACCACCATTCTATTTTCTTGGGTTTTTTTTGTTTGTTTGTTTTTTTGAGACAGTCTTGCTCTGTCACCAGGCTGGAGTGCAGTGGCAAGGTCTCAGCTCACTGCAACCTCTGCTTCCTGGGTTCAAGCAATTCTTTTGCCTCAGCCTCCCCAGTATCTGGGACTGCAGATGTGTGCCACCATGCCTGACTGATTTTTGTATTTTTAGTAGAGACAGAGTTTCACCCTGTTGGCTAGGATGGTCTCAATCTCTCAACCTCATGATCTGCCTGCCTCAGCCTCCCAAAGTGCTGGGATTACAAGCGTGAGCCACTAGGCCTGGCCTTTTTTTTTTCTTTTTCTATGAGACAGAGTCTTGCTCTGTTACCCAGGCTGGAATGCAGTGGCACCATCTGAGTCACTGCAACCTCTGCCTCCCCACTTCAAGGGATTCTCCTGTCTCACTCTCCTGAGAGTGGGATTACAGGTGCACATCACCATGCCCGGCTAATTTTTGTATTTTTAGTAGAGACAGGGTTTCACCATGTTGGCTAGGCTGGTCACGATCTATTTTCTGTTTCTAAGAGTTTGATTATTTCAGATATTTCATATACATATAATCACACAAGATTTTTGTATGTGCGTGATTATACTTACATGAAGTGATTATACTTATGATCACATTTTTGTATGTGCGTGATTATACTTAACTTAGTGTAATGTCATCCAGGTTGTCTCAAATGGCAGGATTACCTTCTATATAAAGGCCGAATTAAATATTCCATTGTATGTATATACCACATTTTGTTTGCCATTCATCTGCCAGTGGCTGTTTGTGTTGCTCTCACCTATTGTCTATGGTGCACAGCGCTGCTGTTAACATGGGTGTGCTTTCAGTTCTTTTGGATACATACCCAGACGGGAGATTGCTTGATCATATGGTTGTTCTATTTTTAATTTTTTTAAAGAAACTCCCTACTGTTTTCAATACCAGCTTCACTGTTTTACAAGTCCACTAACAATGCACAAAGGGATTATAACTTTTTCCGTGTACTCACCAACACTTGTACTTTCTTGGTTTTCTTTTTCTTTATAGTGGCCATCCTCATGTGTGCAAGATGATATCTCATTGCAGTTGTACTGTGCAATTCTATGATAATTAGCTATATTGAGCATCTTTTCATATGCTTGTTAGCCATTTATGTATCATCTTTTTTTTTTTTCTTGAGAAAAGTTCTCCCTGTATCACCCCAGCTGGAGTGCAGTGGCATGATCTCAGCTCACTGCAAACTCTGCCTCTCAGGTTCAAGCAATTCTGCCTCAGACTCTCATGTAGCTGGGATAACAGGCTCCAGCCACCACACCCAGCTAATTTTTGTATTTTGGGTAGAGGTGGGGTTTCACTATGTTGGCCAGGCTGGTCTTGAAGTTCTGGCCTCAGGTGATCCACCTGCCTTGGCCTCTGAAAGTGCTGGGATACAGGCTTGAGCCACTGTGCCTGGCCCATTTGTATACCATCTTTGGAGAAATGTATGTTCAAGCTGCCCATTTTTAAATTGGATTGTTTGGTGTTTGGCTATTGAGTCATATGAATTCTTTATGTATTCTAAATATTAACTTCTTATCAGGTAAATAATTTGCAAATATTTTCTTCTATTGTGTATGTTGATTTTTCACTGTATTTATTGTGTCCTTTGATGCACAAAAGGTTTTAAGTTTGATTTGTCTCTTTTTGCTTTTGTTGCCTGTGCTTTTGCTGTTATATCCAAGAAATCTTTGTCAAATATAATGTCATGATGCTTTCCCTCTATATTTTCTTTCCTAGTTAAGAGTCCAACTTCTTCTTCTTCTTCTTCTTCTTTTTTTTTTTTTTGCATCTGGATATCCAATTTTCCCAACACCATTTGTTCTTTCCCTGTTGAGTGGTCTCAGCACACTTGTTGAAAATTATTTCACCATATACACAAGGGTTATTTCTGGACCGTCTATTCTATTCCATTAGTCTACATGTCTATCTTTGAATAGCACCATTCTGTTTTGATTGCTGTAGCTATGTAATATGTTTTGAAAACAGGAAATATGGGTCTTCCGACTGTTTTTTTTTTTTTTTTTTGAAATTGTTTTGGCTATTCTGGATCTCTTGAGATTTCATCAATATTAGAGTGAATATTTCTACTCCTGTGAAAAATGCTCTTGGATTTTGATAGGCATTGTTTTGAATCTATAGATTACTTTGGGTAATATGAACATCTTAATGATATTAAGTTTTCCAAAGCGTGATCACAAATGTCTTTCTCTTTATTTGTGCCTGCTTTAATATCTTTCAACATTGGTTTGTTTTCAGCATACAAATATTTGATCTCCTTGGCTAGTTAATTCCTAAATATTTTATTCTTTTTGGTAGTGTTGTAAATGGAATTGTTTTCCTGATTTCCTTTTCAGATTGTTCATTGCCCACGTACAGAAATGCAAAACATTTTTTTATGTTTTATCATGCAACTTGGCTAATTTCATTTATTAGTTCTAATAGTTTTTTGTTGTTTTGTTTTGTTTATTTCTTTGGGTTTTTTTTTTTTCTTGAGATGCAGTTTTGCTCTTGTTGCCCAGGCTGGAGTGCAATGGTGTGATCTTGGCTCACGGCAACCTCTGCCTCCTGGGTTCAAGCATTTCTCCTGTCTCTGCCTCCCAAGTAGCTGGAATTACAGGCATGCACCACCACACCTAGCTAATTTTTTGTATTTTTAGTAGAGACGGATTTCTCCATGTTGGTCAGGCTGGTCTTGAATTATTGACCTCAGGTGATCCACCCACCTCAGCCTCCCAAAGTGCTGGGATTACAGGCATGAGCCACCACGCTCAGCCTGTTTATTTGTCTTTTGAGATGGAGTGTCATTCCATTGCCCAGGCTTGAGTACAGTGGTGAAATATCAGTTTACTGCAGCCTCCACCTCCCAGGTTCAATTGCTCCCAGGTTCAAGCAATTTTCTTGCCTCAGCCTCCCAAATAGCTGGGATTATAGGTGTGTACAACCACACCTGGCTAATTTTTGTATTTTTAGTAGAGATGGCATTTCACCATGTTGCCCAGTCTGGTCTCAAACTCCTGACTTTAAATGATCCATCCATGTAGGAAATAAGATAAAATAAAAGGTTCCTCTTCAAAGCTTTCTTCTTAGTTCATTACAAATAAATAATAGTTTCCTCAGAGGTTAATTTATTTTAAAGCTTTTGCTAATAATTTTAAGGTAGCTGTTAGTCATGAAGAAATAAGTGTATCCAGTGTTCTTAGTTCGTACACTTTAGCCTAGCTAGGTATTTGCCCTGACATGTCTGGACAAGCCCAGGCATGGCTTATTTGCTTTCCTTATTTGGAAATGTTATTGCTTCTCTAAGCATTCCTCAAGTTACTTCCTCTTTCCTTTGTTCTTCCTCTTTCCTTTGTTCTCCTCTGACTTTACCCCTTTAGGAAAGTTTTCTTAGCCGACTGGGTGCAGCCTAGACTGTGAAGTGCAGTTCCAGTCAATGGAATCAGGAGACAGCAGTATGGCAGATGTGTTAAGATATAAATGGCCCTGTCTCCTTTGTTCAGTGTCCTCTCGTGGCAAGATGGCAAACAGGAGCACCCTTTCTGCAGAAAGCAAAGTCAACTTGCTGAGAAAATTAAATTTATATTTGAGTGCTACTTCTTTTGTGGCACTGAAAATTCATATATAACAACTTGAGGACTTGTCCAGGATTGCCATTTCCCTCTGGGGTAGTTTCTGGTCCTCTCTCATGAGTAGGCACCACACTGCCTCTTTGCAGCGGCCTTAGGGGGAGAGAGCAGGGACCAACCCAGTGCGAGGAATAAACCCAGATTCTCAGCAACAAAGTGGAAAGAGATTACAAACCACGGTGACCGGGGCCTCAGCCAGGCAACCTTGTGCATGAGCCAAGGTAGGAAACGTTGCAAAGAGGCAACAAAGTACTTCCTTGGTGATCAACTTCTGAAGGGTGGAGTGTGAATGCCAGTAATGCAGTGTTGTTTGTGTGAATGGTGACAAGTCCTACGCTGAAGAGCGACCAAGGAGGACAAATGAGAAGAGTGTAAAGGAACCTCAGAAGGGGGAAAGAAGGAAACAGCTCAACCTCCCAGGACAGCAAAGGCAAGAAATCCCTAGCTTGAGGAGTTCAGTCTTCTATAACCTTTAAGTTTTTACAATGGCATAGGCAAGGGATTCCCAGCTTGGGGTGTTGAGCCTTCCTTATGGAATAGGCAAGAGATTCCTAGCTTGTGGGGCTTGGGCCTTCCGTAAAAATGTAATAGGTGAGAGATTCATAGCTTTTTGGGGGGGAGGGGGAGGGTTGGGCCTTCTGCAAACAAACAAACATAAACAGACAATGGAATAGGAGAGATATTACTAGCTTGAGGCGTTGAGTCTTCCATAACAAATGATAAAGTACTGCTGATTTATTTGGACTAAAGAACTGATCCTCAAGCCCACAGGTGTCTGCCCAAAATTTGGGTCAGATGAGGATTAGGTCTGTCAACTCTTAATGTATGTCAACAACAAATACCCTGTTTCATAAGAAAAAATAGACTATGCTGTCTATTGGTGGCAAGGGCCAGTTCTCCTCTACCCATTAAGAGAAGAAGGAAAACAATAAGAGTAGAATACAGTCAGGAGCAGTCCCACTTAAAAAGGGTGGAGCTTTTACCTGTGAGCAATCTACATGAAAATGGGACCCTTTAGACTATCTTCCCTCCCGTCTCCAGCTCCTGCACCTTCCATCACCACGACACTGCCTCTTCCTCTCCAAGCCACAGCTGCTGTCCTGAACCCAACCCAGAATTCCCTACTCCTCCGCATAACTGAGACTCTTGGGAGCTAGCATCTCAAAGGCCTGATCATTGCCAGCTGGAGTCTTCTTCCTTGAAGAAAGGGCTCCGGCAGGAGATAGAACAATGCAAAAGAGATATTCAGAGTTTTCATTTCGTCTGTTCTTCCAAGCAATCAGCTTCAGCTTCAAAGCTTTTTTTTTTTTCCTCTAAAGGAGATATCTCAAGAAGGAGGCACGGTTAGTTTTGTGAAGCCTCAAGGAGGAGGTGCAGTTGGTTTTGGGAATGCTCCCTTAACTGCTTCTAAGGTCCAGAGTCTAAAGAGAGAACTTAAGCCATTATTAGATGACCCTGATGGGGTAGCAGAACAGATTGATCAGTTTTTAGGTCCCCAGTTATATACTTGGACTGAGTTAATGTCCATTCT
This sequence comes from Cheracebus regulus, assembly GCA_963574635.1. Taxonomy (NCBI): domain Eukaryota; kingdom Metazoa; phylum Chordata; class Mammalia; order Primates; family Pitheciidae; genus Cheracebus; species Cheracebus regulus. Next base: position 9,063 of record CAUYQU010025890.1, read on the forward strand.
AAGTATTCTCTCTTCAAGGGAAGAAACAGTAGATGTAGAGAGCCAGAGAGAGAGAGACAGAGAGTCAGAGAGAGAAAGAGACAGAGAGAGAGAGGAGGCTAACAGAGAAGGAGGGACAAAGTAGAGAGATTAGGAAGAAGAGAAAGAAATATTAAGAAAGTTATATTATACTAAAAGAATGCACTTTTAGTAAGGACAGTTATAAAACAAAGAAAGTTAAGATTGTCTGTGATAGTTGTGAAAAATGTTATAAAAAGGAATTTATGCAATAAATGTACAATTTTTATTTTGAAAGTTTAAGCAAGTTTTGAAATGTTAATTGTAAAAGAAACTCTGTGTATGATCATATTAGCTAAAGTTAAAGAGGTATCATCCAGTTTTTCCATAACCTGGACATTAAAATAAAAGCATAACAGGTTTATTTTTTAAAGCACTAACCTACTCTTAAGATTATAGAAGGTCTCTTAGTACAGGCACCACTTCTAGAAATCCAGTACACCAGCACCAGCCTGGAGACCACTCTACCTCGTGCTGCTAACTACCAAGACTGCCGTTCGTACAGCAGAAAAGAGATGGACACATGACATCCGAGTCAAGAAAGTGCCATCACTGTTAGAATCATGGGCTATTGTTCCAGGATCAGACCGTACCAAGTTAAAGCTAAGAAAACTTTAGCTATCTATCTACCTTTTCTTTTTTTTTTCTTTTCCTTCCCTTTAACTACTCCTATCTTGTTATTAATGTGATTACATCTGGCTCACCTCAAGCTGTTGCTTTTGATGTCTGTTTAGTTATGCCTTGTAAAGATTTGCATAACCAAGGACAGCTTGCTCCTTCAGAGGGATGTCTCTGTCCCTCTTAGACTTCCTCAGATTAGGAAGACATAATGAATTCCTCTAAGGATACTAGTAATCCAAGGAATAGTAGCTGTATTAATTGGTAGGAATCAGACTCTTGTCCCTCTAAAACAGAATCTCTATGTTCTGCTTTGTCTAATGTCATATGGAACACTAAAGGTTTAAGATAGACTGCTTCCACAGGTCTTTGTCAGTCCTTAAAACTATATATCCATTTGACCAAAGGAATTACTCCTTTTAACTGTCAATATAACCAGTGTAATCCTATAAAACTTACTATTGTTATTGCAACACCTGAAAACTCTTCCCTTTCATTAAGTCATGTTTATGGTATAAGAGTCGACATTTCAGGAAAGGATCCTAAAGAAATTTTTGAAATACACTTTATTGCTCCTTCAACCTCTTTGTAGCTTATTTCCCTTCCTTATTTGGAAATGTTATTGCTTCTCTAAGCATTCCTCAAGTTACTTCCTCTTTTCCTTTGTTCTCCTCTGCCTTTACCTCTTTAGGACAGATTTGTTAGCCAGTTGGGTACAGCCTAGACTGTGAAGTCCAGTTCCAGCCAGTGGAATCAGGACACAGCAATATGGCAGATGTGTTAAGATATAAATGGCCCTGTCTCCTGTGTTCAGGGTCCCCTCATGGCAAGATGGCAAACAGGAGCACCCTTTCTGCAGAAAGTAAAGTTGCCTTGCTGAGAAAATTAAATTTATATTTGAGTGCTACTTCTTTTGTGGCACTGAAAATTCACATATAACAACCCAGCTTGGCCTCGCAAAGTGCTGGGATTACAGCCATGAGCCACTGTGCCCAGCCGTTGTTGTTTTGTTTTTTGAGACAGGGTCTCACTCTTGCCCAGGTTGGAATGCAGTGGCACATAACACCTCACTGCAGCTTCAACCTCCCTGGCTCAAAAGATCTTCCCATTTCAGCCTCCTGAGTAGCTGGAACCACTAGTGTGCACTACCATGCCTGTTGAATATTTTGATTTTTTGTAGAGATGGGGGTCTCACCTTGTTGCTCAGGCTATTCTCGAACTCTCGTACTCAAGCAATCTTCCCCACTCAGTCTCACAAAGTTCTGGGATTACATGTGTGAGCCACCATGCTTGGACCTTAACAGTTTTATTTTGAAATTTTTAACATTTTTACATATAAGATGATGTCACCTGGAAAAAGAATAATTTTGCTTCTTCCTTTCCAATTTCAATAACATTTATTTCTTCTTGCCTAATTGCTCTAGCTAGTTCTTCTGATACTATATTAAATAGAAGTGATGAGAGCAGGCATCACTGCCTTGCTTCTGTTCTTAGAGGATAAGCTTCAAGTCTTTCACCACTAAGTATGATGTTAGATGTGGGCTTTTCATAAATGGCCTTCATTATCTTGGGGTAGTTTCCTTCTATTCCTAGTTTGACCCTCTTATTATTTTGTAACAGACTTCTTCATCTCTTATAACAGTTTTTGGTATAGTCTGTTTCACCTGGGACTAGTATAGGCACCCCAATCTCTTTTGATTACCATTTGCATGAAATATCTTTTTTGCATCCTTTCACTTTCAGACTATGAATGTAGACTTAAAGTAAGTCTCTTCTAGACAATATATACTTGTATCTTGTTCATTTAATCCATTCACCCAATCTATGTATTTGATTGGCGAGTTTAATTCATTTACATTTAAAATAATTACTGATAGGGAAAGGACTTACTATTGTCATTTTGTTGTTTTCTGTGTTTTGTAGCCTTTTCTTCCTCCTTTCCTTTTTTACTGCCTATCTTTATGTTTCATTTTTTTTTTTGTAGTTACATGCTTTGATATCTTCTTTTCTTTTTGTATATGTTCTGTACTTTGTGAATACCATTGCATTACATAAAACATTTAAATGATAGCATTCTATTTTAAGTGATAATAACCTCAGTCATATACAAAAACTCTACTTCTTTCTAGCTCCATTCCACCCCCACTTTATGTTACTTATATCACATTACATCTTTATATATTGTAAACCTATTAACATAGATTTATAGTTCTTAAAATGTCTTTGTTATTTAAATTCTATACATCAAAATACAACGGGGGAGGTTACCATATTTGTTCATATATGTACCTTTATGGAAAAACTTATGTTTTCATATGGCTTTGTGTTGCTGTCTACAATCTTTTCATTTCAACTTGAAGGACTCTTATTAGCATTTCTTATAGATAAGATCTAGAGGTAATGAATTCTCTCAGTGTTCATTTATCTGAGAAAGTCTAAATTTCTCCTTAATCTTTGAAGAACAGTGTGGCCAAATACAGTATACTTCTTTGATAATATTTTTCCTCAGCACTTTGAACATATCATCTCATATACTTATGGCCTGTAAAGTTTCTGCTGGAAAATGTAATAATCTTACAGATGCTCCTTTATGTGACAAATTGCTTTTCCTTCCTGTTTTCAAGATTCTCTCTTTGTCTTTGATTTTAGACAATTTGAGTATACCATGTCTTGGGGTGATTCTTATTGAATTTATCCTAGTTGAAGTTCTTTGAGTTTCTTGAATCTTAATGTTCATTGTTTCTTTTGATGTGGAAAGTTTTCAGCCAATATTTCTTCAAATAAGCTCCTTGCCTCTTTCTCTCTCTTTTCACCTTCTTTAATTTCTATAATACATATATTGATCTACTTGATAGGGTCCCATAATTCCCTTAGGCTCTTGAGATAGTTTAGATATGTGCCCCCTCTAAAAATTATGGTGAAATTTAATTCACAGTGTCAGAGGTGGGGCACGGTAGGAGGGGTTTGGGTCATGGGGGTAGATCCCTCCTGGTTTGGTGTTATCCTTGTGATAGTGAATAAGTTCTCATGAAATCTGTTTGAAAGTGTAGGCACCTCCCCCCTACTCTCCCTCTTGCTCCCATTTTTGTTATATGAGACCCTTGCTCCACCTTCACTTTTTGCCACAAGCAAAAGCTCCTTGAGGCCTCCCCTGAAGTGAGGCAGATGCAGACAATATGATTCCTGTACAGCCTGCAGAACCAATTAAACCTTTTTTCTTTATAAATTACCCAGTCTCAGATATTACTTTATAGGAATGCAATAACAGCCTAACACAGCTTTCTTTACTTTTCTTCCTTTTTTTTTCCAGTTTTTCTGACTCAGTGGTTTCAAATGACCTGTCTTCAAGTTCAATAATTATTTCTTCTGCCTGATCAAGCTTGCTGTTGAATTCCTCTAATGAATTTTCAGTTATTGGGTTTTTCAGCTCCAAAAATTTTGTCCATTTTAAAATAGCTTCTATCACTTTGCTGATATTCATATTTTGTTAATTCATTGTTTTTGTGATTCATCTGTTGGTATTCTATATTAGTTCATTGAGCCCTTTTATTTTTTTCAATTTTATTTATTTTTTTAAGATGGGGTTTCACTCTCTTTGCCCAGGCTGAAGTGCAATGGTGCAGTCTTGGCTCACTGAAACCTCTGCCTCCTGGATTCAAGTGATTCTCCTGCCTCAGCCTCCCAAGTAGCTGGAATTACAGGCATGTGCCACTATACCTGGCTAGTTTTTAGTATTTAATACAGACAAGGTTTTACCATGTTGGTCAGGCTGGTCTCAAACTCCTGACCTCAGGTGATCCATCTATCTTGGCCTCGCAAAGTGCTTGGATTACAGGTGTGAGCCACTGCACCCGGCGTCATTGAGCATCTTATAACAGTTATTGTAAATTCTTTTTCAGGCAGCTCATAAATCTGAATTTCTTTAGAGCTTGTTTCTGGAGTTGTATTTATTTCTTTGGTTGGGCTATGTTTTATACTTTCTTTTTATGATTTGTAATTTTTTTGGATAGGATTTAAAAGAAACAACTACCTCTTTCAGTCTTTGTATATTAGTTTTGTGCAAGAGAAGACCTTTACTAATCAGTGGGGCTGGAAGTTCTAGGACCTTTAACATCTTTTCTGATCTCCTGCTTCTTTTGGTGTCTGCCTGTAGAAATGCAGCTATAACATGCTGCTCACCTCTATTACAGGCTCCAAGCTCTGGCATCATTACCATCAGTGCTCACAGTCAGGCAAGACCAAAACCAGCCCCAGAAAAGCCAAAACATTTTCTTCAAAAGTCCTCTTTTTTGCTTTCATCCACAGGAAGAAACCCTAACAAAGAGTATGGAGTATTCGCTCCATCCATTGCTCCATGATATGCCTTCTAGGGAAAGGATGAGAAACAGGTATGCCAAATGCTATAAATTTTTCTACCTCTTTCTCTGGAATCCCCTCTTGGTTAAACCTGCTTTAAATTCTCAACTGATCTCTAAAATTCTCACACAGGTTTTCTTGTCTGTACTTTTTTTTTGAGACAGGGTCTCATTCTGTCACCCAGGATGGAGTGCTGTGGCATAATCACAGCTCACTGCAGCCTTGACCTCCTGGGCTCAAGTAACCCTGCTATCACAGCCTCTCAAGTACCTGGAACTACAGGCATATGCCACCACTCCCAGCTAGTTTTTTGTATATTTTGTAGAGATGGGATTTTATCATATTGCCCAGGCTGGACTCAAACTCTTGGGCTTAAGTGAGCTACCCATCTTAGCCTCCTAAATGCTGGGATTACAGGAGTGAGCCATTGTGCCCAGTTTGTACATTGTTTTTAAGTCAACATCTGTGTGGGAAAAGAAGAGCCTGCATCTTCCAAGTCTGGCCTCTTGTTGACATCACCCTATTTTAAGTAATATTTCATTTAGAATTTCACTGGTGTTTATATATGTTCATAAAGGAAAGGCCTATGTGAAACACACCTCATAAAATGGATTCAGCAGCTTTCTTTTTCTGTTTCTTAATAATTCAAAATCTGTTAAGACTTGATACATGAAAATATTTGAGGGAGAGGTTTTTATTATTTTTTAAAGTTTTTTTTCTATTATTTAGTAAATTTTGGCATGTTTCTCTTTCAAAACATTTATTTATTTAAGATTATAAACATTTGGTATAAAGATGTCCCTAAAATTATTCTATTTTAATTATTTCTTCTTGGTCATTCAATGTGTTTATCATTTTCATTTTCTCTCTTTTTTTCAAGTCGATATATAATATTTGTACATATCTATGGGGCACATGTGATATTTTGTTGCATGCATAGAATGTGTAATAACCAAATCAGAGTATTTAGGGAATCCATCACCTTGAGTATTTACCCCCATTTCTGTGTGTTGAGAACATTTCAAGTCCCCTGCTCTAGCTATTTTGAAATATACTGTACATTCTTGTTAACTATAGACATCATACTCTGTTAATCAAATGTTAGAAGTTTTTTGTTTTTTTTTTTTTTGAGATGAAGTCTCGTTCTGTCATCCAGGCTGGAGTGCAGTGGCGCAATCTCAGCTCACTGCAACTGCCTCCCAGGTTCAAGCGATTCTCCTGCCTTAACCTCCCAAGTAGCTGGAATTACAGGTGCCTGCTACCACATCTGACTAATTTTTGTATTTTTAGTAGAGACGGGGTTTCACTGTGTTGGCCAGGTTGGTCTCATACTCCTGACCTCAAGTGATCCCCCTGCCTTGCCCTCCCAAAGTGTTGAAATTGCATGAGCCACAGTGCCCAGTCCATAACTTATTTCTTCTCTCTAACTGTATGTTTGTACTCAGTAACCAACTTCTCTTCATCTTTCCTCTACACAGCCTTCCTAGCCCCTGGTGTTCATCATTCTACTCTCTACTTCCATGAGATTGACTTTTTGAGCTCCCATACATGAAAGAGAACATGTGATTTTTGTCTTTCTGTGCCTAGCTTATTTCACTTAACATAATGACCTATAATTCTATTTATGTTGCTGCAAATGACATGATTTCATTCTTTTTTATGGCAGAATGGTATTTCATTGCATATATATATTTTCTTTATTCATTTGACCATTGATGGACATGTAGGTTGGTTCTATATCTTTATTACTGTGAATAGCGCTGCAAAATAAACATGGGGTGCAGGTATCTTTTTGATAACCAATTTATTTCCTTTGAATAAATACCCAGGAATGGGTAATGGTGAATCATATGGTTCTATTTTTAGTTTTTAGTTCTATTTTTAGTTCTAGTTTTTAGTTCTATTTTTAGTTCTATTTTTAGTTTTTTTTTTTTTTTCCAGAAATCTCCAGGCTATTTTCCATACTGGCTGTACTGATCTACATTCCCACCAACAGAGTATAAGAGTTCCCTTTTCTTCACATCCTCACCAGCATCTGTTTTTTATCTTTTTGATAACAGTCATTCTGACTGGGATAAGATGATATCTCACTGTGGTTTTGACTTATATTGTCCTAATGATTAGTGACATTGGGCATTTTTTCATATACCTTTTGGCTATGCTTGTGTCTTCCTTTGAGAAATGTCTGTTTATGTCCTTTGTCTTTTTTTTTTTTTTTTGAGACAGAATCACTCTGTCTCCCAGGCTGAAGTGCAGTGGTGCACTCTAGGCTCACTGCAACCTCCGCCTCCCAGGTTCAAGGATTCTCCTGCCTCAGCCTCCCAAAGCTGGGATTACAGGCACCTGTCAGCATGCCCAGCTAATTTGTTTGTTTGTTTGTAGTTTTGGTAGAGTTGGGGTTTTGCCATATTAACCAGGCTGGTCTCGAACTCCTGACCTTAGGTAATCTGCCCACCACTGCCTCCCAAAGTGTTGGGATTACAGCCATGAGACCCTTTGCCTTTTTTTTTTTTTGACAGAGTCTTACTCTGTTGTCCAGGCTGAAATGCAGTGGTGCAATCTTGGGTCACTGCAACCTCTGCTTCCTGGGTGCAAGACGTTCTTCTGTCTCAGCCTCTCAAGTAGCTGGGATTACAGGCATGTGCCACCACGCCCACCTAAGTTTTTTATTTTTTAGTAGAAATTGAGTTTCATCATTTTGGCCAGGCTGGTCTGGAACTCCTGACCTCAAGTGATCTGCCCACCTCAGCCTCCCAAACTGCTAGGATTACAGGCATGAGCCACTGTGCCCAGCCTGCCTATTTTATAATGGGACTATTTTTTTTTATACTGTTCAGAGTTTTTCGTTCATTATATATTCTAAATATTATTCTTTTGTCAGATAAATAGTTTGCAGATATTCTCTGCCAATCAACAAGTTGTCTCTTCACTTTGTTGATTGTTTCCCTTACTGTGAAGAAGCTTTTTACTTTAACGTAGTCCCATTTGACTATTTGTGTTTTTGTTACCTGTGATTTTGATGTTTTAGCTGTAAAACATTGCCTAATGTCCTGAAGTATTTCCCTAATATTTTACTGTAGTTATTTTACAGCTTTAGGTGTTACATTTTAGTCTTTAATCCATCTTAAGTTGATTTGTGTATGTGGTAAGATACAGGGGGTCCAGTTTTATTCTTCTGAATATGGATATCCAATATTCCTAGCACAATTTATTAAAGAGATTATCCTTCCCCCAGTGTATTTTCTTGATGTCTCTCCAAAATCAGTTGGCTGTAAATGCATGTATTTATTCTGGATGCTCTCTAATGTTCCTTTGGTATGTGTGTTTGTTTTTATACCAATACCCTGCTGTTGGTATAGCCTTATATTTATTTATATTTTGAAGTCAGATAGTCTGATGCCTCCAGCTTTGTTCTTTTTGCTCAGGACTGCTTCTGCTATTCAGGCTGATTTTTAGTTTCATGTGAATTTTAGAATTTTTCTTCTTTTTTTGTGAAAAAGGACACTCATATTTTGATAGACATTGCATTGAATTTGTAGATTGCTTTGTGTAGTATGGTGATTTTAATAATGTTAATTGTTCTGTTCTGTGACCATGAAATGTCTTTCCATTTGTTTGCATCTTCTTCAGCTTCCTTCATCAGAGTTTTATAGTTTTCTTTGAGGAGGTATTTCAGGTCCTTGGTTAAACTTATTCCTGTGTGGTTTTTTTTTTTTCGTAGTATTTGTAAATGGGATTGTTTTCTTGATTTTTTTTGGGGGGGGGGCCATTTCCTTATTGATATATAGAAATGCAACTAGGTTTGGATGTTTATTTTGTATTCTGCAACTTTATTATTAGATCTTAACAGTTTTTTGGTGTAGTATCCATACATGAACTGTTGTCAGTCTATGATGAGATAAAGGCAATATGAGAATAAATGTTTAGCAAGTTTTATGAAACGTTCATGGAGTAGGGTCTGTTAAATCCAATAAACAATTTGGCCTTGTATTTTGCATACCTTTTTCTTAAATTTAACTTTCCTAGTACAGTTATTTCTTAGTATCTTCAGGTTATTGGTTTCAGGACCCCCAACAATAGCAAAATCTGAGGATGCTCAAGTCCCTTATATAAAATGGCACAGTATCCACAAATAACCTATGTATATCCTCCTGTATACTTTAAATTGACTCTAGATTACTTATAACATCTAATACAATGCAAATGTTATATAAATAGTTGTTACACTCCATTGTTTTCTATTCGTATTATTTTTATTGTTGATTTTTACAATTAAAAAAATTTTTCAATCTGTGGTTGGTTGAATCTCAGGACATGGAACCCATGGGTATAAAGGTCCAACTGTGATTAATTTTTCTTATATTTTAAAAAGGTACTGGTTGGTGATGGTTTAGAAATTAAAAACAAAACACGGTTCCTTCCTGCAGATAGTTTGAGAAAAAACAGCCCAAATTACAAAATTGAACATTAATAACTTTTGGTAAGGTCTCGAGTTAACCATTTTTTTCATTTTTCTTTTCACTTAGAGTTCATTAATTAATTAGAGTTCCCTAATTAATTTTCAGCGGATATTCTTTGTGTTTTCATTTTGAGAAGTTACCATTTTACCAGCCAGGTTAGAAGTAAAGCAGTAAGTTAAGTAGAAAAATGAGTAATAATAGATCTAATTACTGAGACCATACTGTGCAACCGACTCTGTATAGAGGAAAACAACCTATTATATAGGTAATTTTATTCCCATTTTAGAGATGAGAAACAACTTAATCAACCACAAGCATACAGCAAATGTAGTGACACACAACCAGGATTCCAATGCAGGTTTGTCTGCTTCCAAAGTCTCTACACTTTTAACTACACTGTTCTTTATTAATCACTGGATAGAACTATACACACATTGTTACATCAGGCAGAAGGTTCCGAGGGTTCTATTAACACAATGCTAGGAACAAACTGGGTAGAAGAAAGTACATGGGTCTCCCATTCAAGGGTTCATCAGTCTTCACCATACTTAGAAAATCTAAGTAGATGAGAGTGAGTCAGCATTTTGGAAGGCAGGTAGAGATGGTGAAGAAATAAGGAAATTCTTCTATGAGTCATTACAGATATTTAAGTTTGTTAAAAAATGTTTCTGAATATCGACTCCCTTTGCCTACAGTACAGTTAACGTCTCTTAAAAATTATGGAAATAAAAACAATCAGTGGCTATCAGTCCTTGCCAAACTGAAAAAAGGAACAGAACGGCTAAGCCTTTTGTGCTTCAACACATACTCATTCATCAGTAGCTACTCTGGCTTACACTGAGCACAACTAAGCTAGGTTGTTCTTCTGGGGAATGTACTGGCAAGTTAACATTGCACTGCAACTATAAGGTTTCTTAAAAGACATCAGTTGTACACTGTAAATTAAATCTAATTTAAATTAATATAATTTTATTTATCCTAGCAAGGAAATTTTTTCTTTTAAGGATTATCTGATTTTTTTTTAAAGGAATAATCTTTGCATAATTTTACATCCCATACATGAGATGACTGGGATTCAATCTCAATCAGAAAAACTCCTTTATGGTGTTCTTATGGCCTTCCTGTTGTCCTCTGTAACACAAAAATCCTAGCAGAAGCATTTCCCCTTTATCCAGTTCCTTTTCTCTTATCACAGTTCTATCCCTCCACACTCCCTTACTGCTAGGCAGGGGAATGTGAAAGGGCAGGGAAAAATCGATAAAAGTTTGCTTCCTACTTGGGTAGAATATCCAGTGTCACCGCATCCTGTAGTATATGTGTATAATTCTTTTTGTATGTATATCAGTTTCCTCCCCATTCTCTCTTCCATACCTCTTTCCCTCACTTTTCTCTCATTATCCCGTCCTCATCTTTTCCTTGATCTCCACATTCCTGTCTCAGTCATCCTCCTGGCTTCAGGTCCTTATCTCTTTCCTGAGACCCTCATGCCTAATGTTCCCTCATTCCTCTTATACCTAGGATTTCTCCTCCTTCCCCAAGGGTCCGGTCCTCCATCCCTCCGGCTTCGCCAGACCCTCACTCTGGAAGCCCCACCTCCCTTTTTCCCCAAGTCCAGAGGTTGCGCGTTCCGACCCCAGTACTGCGCGTCGGGTAAGGCGTCTGACCCGCGCAGTGGGGTCTTCCCGCTCCCCGGCAGCCTCCAGGCGCGGTGCACTCTGGGGGAACATGGCCGCTTCCGGTCTCCCTCCCGGGCCGGCGCTGGCTTGACTGCGGCCCCTTCCCGAAGCACTCCGCCCTCCGCTTCTCCCGCCCTACAGCCGCGAAGACCGCTTCAACCTTTCCCTCTGCTGCCCCTGCCACGCCATGGAGAAGAGCTCGAGCTGCGAGAGTCTTGGCTCCCAGCCGGCGGCGGCTCGGCCGCCCAGCGTGGACTCCTTGTCCAGGTAACCAGGACGCCCAGGGCCCCGCCCAGTGGCCGAAGGGGATGGAGAGGGGCCGGGGACCCGCTGGACGTTGCCCCAACTCGCGGATTCTGGTTTCTGAAGGCTGCGCCGGAATTCCTTCCCAGGGAGTTGGGAACCACTTCTGCTTCCCTCTCTGGGGCGTGGAGGCTGAGGAAAAGGAGGTTGAAACTCCCTGCTGCTTTACAGATTCCTCTACCTTTCATATTCCCATCTCGTGTTCTCCCCGATGGAGGTAGCCTCAGTTAATTACTTTCTCTTGTCTCTGATTCTGTCTTTTTTTAGACAGCCCCCCCCCCATTCTTTCCCCCTCATTTCCTGTCTTTCTGTATCACTTTTTCCAAAACCATCCTTCAGTCAATCTCTCTTCTTCCACCCTTTCTTATGTCTTTGGTTTTTGGGTTCTTGCCCAACTCTTTTCTCTCACGGCTTCACTTTCTTAATTTCTTTCACGCTTATCTCCACACTGATTTTCTTCTCGCCTCTCCTTTTGCTTAAATATGTAAATAAAAATATCTCCTGTGCTTCTCTTTTCTAAATCTTCCAGCTGGAAGTCAGTATCAAGGAATCTGGTTTTCATCCCCAGTGATAGGCTTAAGAAAACAAAGTAAGTGGTAGTTTTCTTCCTTCTTGGGCTGCTGGTTCTCCAGGTTGTCGTTTCTCTTGTAACAGATGGGAATTGTATCCTGGAGTTTTGAGGAGGACTTTATGCAGCTTTGCAGAGAGCTTTTATGAATATTAACTAGACATGTTTTGGATGCAGTCTTTTTCTTTGATTTTAAAATAATGATTTAAAATTTTATTAAGAAATAATATAAGACCCGTATTTTGCTTTTTATGCAGCCACGATGCAGTCTGGTTCTTTTCCACTGAAAAATAGTCTAATTGTTATTAGAGAGTTATTTGATAGCTGCTGTGTGAAAACACAATTTTCATTTTCTCCTGGAATCAATTGAAGTGGCTCCACTATAATTCATTTTGGATTCTGCTAAATATGGGTAGTTATTGCCTTTTTTTCCTACTGTTGTTCAGTACTTCACTGGGGAACCACTGTCTGATCCCATCATTCTAAATCTCTATCTGCATCCGTAGGTTCCCGCCCAGTCCTATTTCAGTCCTTAACAAGCACACTTTAATTGTTAGCTTAAAGATTTTTTCCTCCCAGGCTATAAGCTATTATACTTGAGGGCAAGGGCCATATCTTAATCATCTTAATATCTCCAGCACTTAACATAGTTTCAGCATGTGATAGATATAAACTGAATTATCCAAGAGAGGAGGATTTTTCTTTGCAGTTTGATTATATATATTGCACGTGCGAATCAAGTATTTTTTGAATTCTGTATTTATTGCTTCAAAATTTAGAAAGCTGAGGATTAACATTTTCAGTTGTAAAATTATTCATTCAGAAAACAGGTTGGAAAAATTCTAATTTTATGGGAAAGTTACAAATGACAGCTATGCCTCAGAATAGAATAAGAGGCAACCAGTACGCTCATCCAAGGCAGAGGAGTTAGAACGACAAGAGGCTGCATAGTGTTAGAAGGAGGTACTGGAAGTTAGGAAGTTCCCATGCTGAAGTCTCTTGCTGAGCTAGCTCTTTGGTCTTTATCATTTAACCTTTTTAGTCTACAGTTTTCTCATCTTTTAAAACAAGAGGCTTGATTTAGAAAATCTGTAAGGTCCCTTTGAACTCTAAAATTGTAATTTTTTAATTTTAATGACAATACTTATTAAGATAAATGCATTCTTATTAATTTTAAAGATAATTCCTTTGCAAATAACTTTTGTTTTGGATTTTTGCAATTACTCTAAATAAGTGTCTTTTATTATTACAAACGAATATACCTAAAGATGCCACTTTTGCATATTTACTTCCTAAAAAAGAAAGCCCAGCAGGTTTAAAGTTTATATATGTATATTAACTTCTTCATAAAATTTGAGAAAATTTGAGAAAATTAGGTATTCCTCGAAAGAATTGTGATTATAGTAGATTAGCCTCATCCTCTCTGGACAAAAATATAAGTGTGACTCCTATTTTCTGTAACAGAATGCCAGCTTTTATTACTCTCCTCTGGAAGGTAGGAAATAACATTTACTTAATGTCAACGTATGGAAGTTTCCCTGCTAAATTCTATATATCTTTTATTTCATTAATCATATACCTGTTTGTGGCACTCTCTTTAATCAATAGTATGTAATAGATACATTATAGACACTAGTTAGAAAGCTTAATTTTAAACTTTAACACTTCATCGCAGGTGATTCTAATGCATTGCCAGTATGGACTACCATGGTCTCATAGCTATGTTAAGTATCTGTCTAGATTGTTTAAGTTATTTCTTTTGTTTCATTAGCCTTCGACAAAGCAAAATTATTACTGTTTGGCCTACAGTGTCTCAGTCTTTGCAGAAATGATGCCCTTAAATTGTAGTTTATTTTTATGCTTTCTGTTTTTACATAGAGGCCTAATTGAGAAACTGCCTTGTGAATTCATTTTGATGTCTCCGGCAAAATAATAGTTAATTATATTGCTAAATGTGTCACAGAATGTCTTTCGCACATGGATTGACATAAATTTCCGCTGAGTTTAGCTACAAGAAAAATTGTTTATGGAAATAATTATGTGTGCTCCTTGTTAGTAAATGGTAACTATATAACTGCATCTTTCTCTTTAGCTTAGTAAAACATTTTAGTCAAATTTATATCTGAAGGTGGTAATATACTTATTTCTAATTTCTTTAAGTACTTTTATTATTACTTGAGCTCAAGTTAAATATTATGTGTTATGTTTAAATGTATTGATTAGATGTCTTAAGCCCTTCTAGGAAGTAGGAAGAATAATACAGTAATCGATGTGGTTGCTCATTGTTTTTTGAAAATGGCATACTTGGCCAGGTGCAGTGGCTCATGCTTGTAATCCCAGCACTTTGGGAGGCCAAGGTGGGAGGATCATTTGAGCCCAGGAGTTTGAGACCAGCCTAGGCAACATAGTGAGACCCTCATCTCTAAAAAAGAAAAAGGTTTTAAAATAAAAATATTTCAAAAAATGAAAATAACATACTCCATTGAAGTTGGATGAAAGGCCCGTTGTGCAATCTGTAGTTCACACTAAACATATGAGTCTTATTAATTATCTGTAGTCGTTTCAGAGTTGCTCTTGTTTCCAGTTATGCCTTCAGGGTCATCATAGGCCTAATGCTTTTGCCCACAAAAGAGCAATTTCATTCTTCATATGATATGCAGAGAGTAACTTTCTAATCAGCTATAGTTATGTCATCTTGCATCTTTAAAAAACAAAAAAGTAATTATCAACTGGGCGTGGCATGCGCCTGTAATCCTAGCTACTCCGGAGGCTGAGGTACAAGAATCATTTGAACCTGGAAGGCAGAGGTTGTTGCAGAGAGCTGAGATCACATCACTGCACTCCAACCTGGGCAACAGAGTGAGACTCTGTCTCAAAAATAGAGAAAAAGAATTATCTTTGGTGAGTCCTGCTTAATATTGCCATAGTTTAGTAAAGTGTTCAGCAACTCTTGTATATCTTGCTGTTGGCCATTCTTCATGCATGTCTATCCCCACAGAAAGAGGGCGTTATGGAAAAATTCACTTCAGCATCCTGATAATCTAGCTATATTCTGTAATTTTTTTCTTGTTGGGTGTGCTCTGATTCTTGATATAAGTGTGACTTTATAGAATATAGATAAAATAATACCGTAGGTCAGATGTGATAAGAGTACACCTGAGCCTCAGAACTGTAATGAGTTACACAGCAGAATTTGACATTATATTGGTAATAATCTGCCATCTTAGTCTGGTTTTCCATTTTTCAGATTATACACTATTATAAAATGTACTGCTTTAGTGAGTTTCTTTGATTACTTTGTATTGTACATAATCAAATGGTAAGATATCTAGTGCCAAATAGGTGCTCAGTGAACAACTAAATAAAAGAATGTTGACAGAACATTCACAACTGGTCTTATTTGTTGTTCCCATTCAAAGGATTAAGAAGGATTTCTGCTGTTCAATTTGGCCTGAACACTTGGAATTTCAGGTCTAAGCTAAAGTTATTTTTATAGGAGACTCTGGACATCTTGAGCTGATTTTACTGGCTGCATTATCTGTTCTGTGTCCAGTCCTATACATATTGAGGTGATTACATCCTCTGCAACTACTTGTTTATCCATCTGCTACTCTTGATTACTTTAGCCCCTTTTGCTCTAACTTAGGTTGTTAGTTGTTTTATTTAATGTGTATTCCTGTCATCCTTTGTGTACCCCCAGGCCTTAGTTATTCTGGGTACCATACTTGTTTATCCCAGATTATTTTGATTTTATCAGTTTCTAGTATATAATTTCATTAGCATTGATGAGCATCTTAAATTTACATTTAACTTCCATTAAAAAAAAATCAAAGAGGAGGTACACATACTCAAAGTAGTTCTCAACTAATTGCATTTCTAAATTGCGTGCCTGCCTGAAAATTATCATCATTTGAAAACAGCAATTCCTGCATTTCTGTTTCCATAGATTTTGATTATACTTACAGCCTGAAGAAGTAGAAGAGTTTCGTAGATGTCTAAAGCACATTTTGTTGCAAGGTCTCATCTTTAGTTTTAGCTTCAAGGTCAATTAAGAGTGATGTGTTGGAGACCAGGTGCAGTGGCTAACGCCTGTAATCCTAGCACTTTGGGAGGCTGAGGTTAGAGGATCACTTGAGCCCAGGAGTTCCAGACCAGCCTGGGTCACATGGCAGAACACTGTCTCTACAAAAAATAAAAAGCTAGCTGGGAATGGTAGTGCATGCCTGTAGTCCCATAGTCCCAGCTACTTGGGAAGCTGGTGTGAGAGGATCACCTGAACCTGGGGATGTTGAGGCTGCAGTGGGTCATGATGGTGCCACTGTACTCTGGCCTGGGCAAGACAGTGAGACCCTGTCTCAAAACAATAAAAAGTGATATGTTGGTAGGAAAGATGCTTTTATGTTGTTTTTTTAGTAGTGGTGATGGATTTGTGTACAATCACACATTTTTACCCATTCCCTTTGTCATTCTTGGCATGTCTTCTCAGACAGCTGGCAAGATTAGAGGTAGAAATTATAGCTGTAGAACAGAGTAAAGCTACCAGGTTGAACCTATAATCTTGGCATTATTAGTAGCACCTGGCATCAAACATTGAGCATATTAGACTGAAAATAACTTATTTTGGATTCCATTATTTAAAAACCCTCAAAGATCTAAGTTTACTCTTAGATAAGAACCAATATTGATCTGAAATAATTAGTAATTGTCTAGCTTTTCAGAAAGGACGTGTTTAAAGAATGCAAGTTGATACTCAACCTGAGACGGGGTCCTGTATATATTTTTCCTTATGTTATTATCAATAGTTTTCTATTAGTGTAGATCAGTAGTTCCTAAAGTTTCGTCTCCAGACCAGTAGCATCAGTGTCTCTTTGGAATTTGTTAAAAATGCAAATTATTGGGCCCTACTTTGAACCTAATTGAATTAAAACTTTAGGGGTTGAGCCTAGCTGTTAATATTTTAGCAATCTTTCCAGGTGATCCTGATGGACACTACAGTTTGCAAACCACTGCCTTGGATCTTTTGCTAATTGGTGCCTTTTGTAATGTAATCAACATTAGTTAAAACTAAGTTAAGGTCTATGTTAGAGCTCCTGTCAAGTTTGAGAGCATTACTTGAGAGCATTTTGTAAAAATGTTGACTTTTGGTAAAAGTCATCTCCTGTACATTTATTAGATTTGATTTCTAGGCCATTTCCTAAGGCATTTTTCTTTCTCAGCCATAAGTAACACAAAACAAGAATATGTGTTTTAGGCTTTTTCTTAAAAATAAATTCTTAATGAGAAAGATTAGTGGAAACAAGCATTTAACAAAGGTACAGTTGACCCTTGAATCACATGGGTGTGAACTGTTTGGATCTACTTTTATGTGGATTTTCTTCTGCCTCTGCCACCCCTGACACAGCAAGACCAACCTCTTTCCTCTTCCTCCTCAGCCTGTGCAACAATGATGAGGATAACACACTTTATGATGACCCACTTCCACTTAATGGGTGGTAAATATATTTTCTTTTCCTTATGATTGTCTTAATAACATTTTTTTCATTGTTAGAATACAGTATATTGGTGTGCAGCCTGAAATAGGTTTTGATAGACTATTTATGTTATCAGGGAAGCTTCCAGTCAACAGTAGTCTATCAGTAGTTAACTTTGGGGAATAGTCTGGAGAGTCAAAATTACATGCGGATTTTCAACTGCAATGAAGGTCAGCACCCAACTCCTGTGTTGTTCAAGGGTCAACTGTATTATGAAGAAGTAATTCCAGGAGGCCATCACCTGAACTGGTAAAGCTTGGATTATACCCAAGGGAAGCAGATAACCTGGATACAGATGACCAGAAAGCAGTAAGTTTATTTTGGAAAGCTGCCAAGTTAATGCTATTGTATTCAAAATCACCAGAGCCAAAGAATGCATGTGATTCAGGATTTGAGTAATGGAAATTCTCCAGATTTTAGTGTGGAATATTTTTCCTTTGTAAGGAAGATGGTTTTGAATATGTAACGTACTTGCTATCTTTGTGTCTACTGTATGATTTAGTTAAATCAGTGAATAATAAACACTCTTAGAGGCAATAGTCAAGGATAGGAAATGATTTTATAAACCTGCTTTCCACAGGAAGTTAAGTTAAAAACAGAACTGTATAAAAATATAAGGTTGGTAGAAGATTATTAAAAGGGACTGTGGAAGATGCCTTCTTGAAAATAATAATTTCATTTCCCTTTCTTTGTAGCTTTATTACACAAAACTAATTGTGCCTGTCCCTCCAAATATGTTTCTATATATGTACTAATGTTGTCATTAATATAAACTGTTAATAAGCAAGCTTTATAATTCTTCCCTTCCCCAAGTACGTAGGACCTATGGCAATAATCACTGGTGAAGATTCATTCTTTCAAAGACTCTTACTTTGTGTAAATAACTCTTGGGCTCTTTAAATATTTTTAGCTTTAAGTAAATAAGAGCAGATGCTATGTATTAAATATATTAAAAATTAACATATATAGTAAAATATGTTTTACTAATACTTAAAAATGTAAACACTGTTATTTGGAATATTCTTTTTTTTTTTTTTTTTTTTAAATTATGCTTTAGGTTTAGAAGAGCAACAGGAAATTCAAATGGACAGTGGCTTAATACAAGAGATATTAATTTTTTTTCCCCCACATAAAAGCCTGGAGATAGTTAATACAGATCTGATATGGTGGATCTGAAATATCAAGAACTCAGATTCTCTTACATTCCAGGGTTATCTCATGAACCAAAATTATTGTTGGAAATCTAGCTATTATATCTTCTGGAGGAAGGGAAGAAGAAAAGCATACTCTCTCTCTTTAAAGGATACTTTTTGGCAGTCACATGTCTTTTTTTTTAATTTTTTTTTATTTTTTAGCTTACATCCAGTTGGCTGGAAGATGGTCCCATGGCCATACTTAGGTACAAAAAAGGCTAGGATGAGCAGTCTCTTCCGTGAGACCTTTGTGATGAGCTAAATTTGGAGATCTGTCACTAAGGTATAGGAGGGAATGTGTATTGGAGACATAGCAACTTTTCCCATTGTATACAAATGTATCATTTAAAAGAAAACTATTTTCCACTTGAAGTCTGCAGTACTTCACTTAAGCCAGAGACACTTCTTAGAGTTGCAAATGCAATGACCAAAATAGAAAACACTGAAAGAGAGGAGGTAATATATTGTTGCAAACCCAAAAAGAGAACTCTATCTCGGAGCACTCTGAACTCTTAAGTTTAGCTTTCTATTTTTTTGTGTCTTGTCTTGGATCAGATTTTTATAATCTTAATCTAGAACCATAAAATCAAAGTGATACATTTAATAATTGCAAGATCATTAAGTGATGGAGAAATAGAAATCAAATGGAGAATTATTGTTATGCTATTTTATTTTATATTTCACTTGAAGAACTCAAGGAATTGCATGGTAAAATAGTGATAATGAGGTTGATGGCCTACTCTGCTTACTTCCAGTTTGACGTCCAAGCCATGTATTCATGTATTTTATCTTCTTTTAGAATATTGCATCAGGTTTTACTTAGGTATTTTCTCTCATTTCAGTTGCAAGGATGTGGTTTCCATAAGGGAAATAAATAAAGCTGACCATTTTAGTTTATGAATGCTTTTGCCAATATTCAGTTTGTTTTTTATATCCTTCACTGAAACATTTTATTAAAAATCCAAAGATATCTGTCTTACATATTCTTTTTTCACCTAACTTACATTTTTTTTTTTTGAGACAGAGTCTCACTCCGTCACCAGGCGCCAGGCTGGAGTGCAGTGGTGCGACCTCGGCTCACTGCAACCCCGCCTTCTGGGTTCAAGCAATTCTCCTGCCTCAGCCTCCCAAGTAGCTGGGACTACAGGCGCACGCCACCACGCCCAGCTAATTTTTTTGTATTTTAGTAGAGACGGGGTTTCACCATGTTGGCCAGGATGGTCTCGATCTCTTGACCTCGTGATCCACCCGCCTCGGCCTCCCAAAGTGCTGGGATTACAGGTGTGAGCCACTGCACCCGGCCAACTTAAATATTAATATTTTAAGCATATAATTGCAAACATAAGGAGTTTAATAATTTGGAATTGAATAGAAGAGGGTATGTATATAAGTCTCCTCTGGATTGCTAAAACATTTATTCATCAGGCTCAGAGGATTTAATAGGCATTAAGTCAGAACTATATCCATTTCTCTTCTTGGCAGAATTGCTTTTACTGATAGCAGCAAATGAGCAGTTGTTGAGGCAGGGAGGAGGCCCTGTCTGGAAGTTATGCATTAGCAAAAGGGAAAATAACTGGCTGATGATGGGCTGATGATTACAAGTCTTAATATTCTTGAGCTGAGCCACGAAGCCCAGTGAAGTTCAAAAATAAAATTTTGTATGGTACAGATGTTCTCTGTTACCAATATTAGATAACATTCTTCTATTATAACCCAAAGCATTGCCTCAAAGTAGAAACACCTGAGACAAGCCTTGCTTTCCTAGTGGTAGACAGTTACAGTAATAAATTAATCGTATTAATATTAAACACAATAATTAAATAGCACAACATTTATTGCATGCTTACTATGTGCTGGGCATAGTGCTCCATTTCTTCTATGCATTTTCTCATATAATCCTCATAACTGTATAGAGAGTGTTTATGTTTTCATTTTACAGAGAAGAAAACTGAAGATAAGAGAGGGCACCTTGACATTTGAATTCAAATCCATTTCACTTTAGGGTCTGTGTGCTGTAAAGACCACACATGCCTGAAGATCTGGTGCCTCAGGTCCAGACTAAAGCTTTGTAGTTAGAGGGCAGTCCCAGGGTAGATTGATTGTGTGGTAGTGATGAGGACACGAGTTTCCTTGACCTGCTATTTTGCTGGAGAAAGATAAAGATGCACTGTACATTCACCAAGTGAGAGTGTTTATATTTGGAGAGAAATTTCTTTACCTTTGAATGTTTTTTTTCCTTCTGACAGAAGATAGGATTTTTTTTTTCTTTGCCTGATGATTAAGAGGATAGTATCATTTCATTCATTGCCTGATGATTAAGAGGGTTGTGTTGGTAGCATCATTTCATTCAAAAGAACAGTTTTACATTTTGAAGATCATATAAAATATGAAGCAAGTAATCACCAAAGTCTCCTCCCCACCACTCCCTTTCCTACAGGCTTTGCACAATGATTTAGAATACTTTAGGCTTCCTTAAATTTCTGAATTCCCCTAAGTTCCTTTGTGTTTGTTTACAGTTAATGTGTTAAGAGCCATTGACATTTGAAGATCATCAGAAGTGAAGATAAAACATCTCAAAAATTATAATGTAAGTGAATGGGAAAATGCAGATTAAAAAAATGGACAAAAGTTAATATTGCCAACAATATTTCTGGATTATATATTGTCCCAAATGAACTTTGAACGTATGAATAACCAGTAACTTCAGACTTCAGTTCCAATTCCAAGTCCCTGTCCTTAAAATTCTGTGTTATCTTCTACTTGGGGAAAATAGTCACTAACTTTTAGTCATCCAGTATCCAGTAATTTTCCATTAGAATTCTTTTGACATCCATATTCTGTTTTCTTCCTTTTTCCTTCTTAGCACTTTGCAGTTTGACTTGAGAAGAGGATAAGGGTTCATGTTATATGCAAAATGTAATAGATACTGAGCTCTTTGCTTTCCAGCTATTGATGTGTGTTGTATATGTTATTCAAGTATAATTTTACTACTGTTTTATGTGTTTCTTAGCCAAAAATATGACCAGTTAGCTAACTGCCTTCCTTCCTTCCCTTTCTCTCTTCTTTCTTTACCTGTTCCCCTCCTCTTTTTCTTCCTTTCTTTCTGTAAATAATTGTTTAACATCTATACTCTGCACACTGTGCTACATTCTGAATTCCTAAAAGCTTGGTGCTGAAATGAATCATATCATCTTTTTATACACTTAGAGGCATTAGAGATAATCCAATAGTGTTTTTCAAGTGTGGCTGTGGATCACCTGTGCATTTCAGTTAACTGTGAACTTGGTGAACTTTTAACTTCCTAGATTACAACGTGGACATTCTGAATCACTAAGGATGACATTAGAAATCTGCATTTAAAAACTGGAGAACCACTGATCCAGATGCTTTTGGATTCTAGTCTAGTTCCAAAAATTTTCAGTTGTGGAAATAGATCTAGAGAACTCTAATAATTTACCCAAAAGCACAATAAATGTCAGGGGGCCAGGAAAGGTAGTGGTTTCCTCGAAGATCACAGAGCTATTTAGTGTCAGAGATGATCTCCTAATTCCCAGTTCTAGACTTTACCATATAGTATCATGATTATTTTGCAGGGCCATGTAGTTTCACTGTATTTCATGTCTATAGAACCCTCCGCTTATACCATATATAAGATTATAACCAATCCATCACTGTTCCTGAAAAAAAAAAAAAACTAAGAGAGCATATGGGTTATATGTAAATGAAAAATGTACTGTTTCTTCATTTTTAGTCAGATACGTGACTGATTCCAGTTTTGAAATCATTGGATGATAGACTTGGTGAAGGAAAGAAAAAACTTTTTTTGGTATCCACGATATTATTCCTACCTAGATTTAAGTTTTATGCTTACAGAAAGCAGCATCTGATTTTATTTTTTAAATGAAATAGTAGGTACAAGTTTTATAGTGTTTTGCAAATAGCAGGTGCTTGATAAGCTATACTATGAGCAGTTTATGGTTAAAACTTTTATTTCTTTGGATTCTGTGAAGTACACTAGTTAGGAGTGATTTTATTTGCTTTGTACAGAATCTGATGCTTTATATACCAAGCCAGAAACTTTAAAAAATTGAAATAATTTTATTATATTTATAATACTATATAGTTGATATTCACAATATCTCTGAGGTACTGAAATTTATAAAGTATTTTTGAACTATAAGAGTTTGAATTAATTTTAGTATTGTGTGTATTTTATATTGTATTGTGTATAGTATATTGATAGATACTGATCTGTAACTTTATATTAGTAAATCTAGTTATCTTAATTTTGGAAATACTCCGTAAATCTCAAATTACTAGAAAGTTTAATGATGCAGTACCATCATTCTTTTTTTTTTTTAAACACTTTGAGACACGTTTTAATTATATGATTTTTTAAAAAGTCATTTTAAAATAGCCTATTTATGTCTAATACATTTATTGTATTTTGCAATTATACATTTTCTTTCCATTAAAAAACTTATTGTTCTTTTCATAACCATGGAATCAAAATTGTAGATATAATAGCTCTAGAAAGGAACCTTGTCTATTATGTGGTTTTCTAGTTTATGATTTCTAGCAACTAATCTGGTAAATAGGGAAGAGTATTCAAAATTAGGGACAGATGCCCTTGGCAGGCATGGATCACTGAGTAATATCAACATTTTGATTTTTAGCTTAACCTTTCTGGACTACAAAGAGAAAGGCATTGAATGCTCTACCTTTCCTGCTGAGTGTTTTAACTTAGCAATTAAAAACAAAAAAACCCACCTGCATTAACTTCACTTGTATGACTTTGAAGTTTGTGCAGAAAAGTTGTATCCCATTACTTTGAAAGGTTAGTGAAAGATTAATTGTATAATAATCAGTTTTGCTTGTCTTGGAAAAACAAAATATATCTATCTGGAGAACAAAAATAATGGATTTATGACTTTCTAATTTTAATAATGAACTCAGGTTTGCAAGGTGGGGTGAGGAAATTACATGAGAGATCTTTTTTCAAGTATAAGTTTCCATGTTTTCTATACGTGTCCAAGTAAAAGTGTTTGTTGAACAAGTGTTTAGGGAATAAATCACCTCCTCTCAATGTTTCTGCCAGTATACTTCAGTTTGGGGTAAAAGAGTTTATTTCAGAGCTCTAATAATCTGACAAATTTTCAGTTTAGTTTGATTCTTCTCTCAGTTAAGTGATATTTAAAGAACTTTTTCCCTCTAGGCTACTTATGAATCTGTTTGTTTTAATTTGAGCTATCATCTCAATTTGAATTGGAGGTTTCTGAAGAGATTCTAAGCTCCTTAAACAGGATGTGGTGGCTGCGAGATTGGTGCTGGAACTCAAGGTCCTTCCTGCCCTCCAGTCCTCACCCCTCTCTCCCAGGGACACATTCATTTTGAGCAGATTACTTTGGCTTGCACCTGTTTATTTATTTAAATTTCCCAATAAGTTCTTTGAAGAAGCAGTACTCTGGAGAAAAAGACATATGTAAACTATTTTCTATACAAACTGGTTATTCAGACTTTCTGCTGCATTATTAAATCATATGACTGTGTTTTAGTTTGGCAAATGTAATTGATAGACCTGGAAATAAATTGATAACTGTTTCTGGGGTCACATGTACCTTAGAACCTTGGGATTTTCCAAACTAAGTGCCCACATACACCAGTTGGAAGGCTGTCCCAGAGCTCAAATCCCCTTTGCTTCTCTGAAGAATACATGTCTCTCATTTCTGTCAATCAGATGCCATGATGATCATTTATATTATCTTTTTTATCTTATGAATTGGCTAAGTTGAATGCAGGGTTCTGGCATAGCATTTTTTAAACATAATTAAAAATTGTAAATTGTTTTGTGGGGGTTTTTTTTTGTTTTGGGGATCCTGCAAATACTCTGACAATAAGTCTTTTGTGTCTCAAATGCTTTATACACACTGCAGGCATTTTATTATTTTTTTTTAAATAAAATCTTCAACAGAATGACTAATAGAGCATGAACAGTGCTTATGACACTGTAGTGCATTGTGTAAGTATTGAGAGCAAAATTTGCATTCCTAGAAAAGCTTGTTCACAATCAGAATATAGAAGGCATTCTTTAATGTTCTTGGGCAAACATGCTGCGTATGTGCTTAGGACATTAGTTACAAGAAAATAACTTTTTAAGAAGAATCTTTTCTTTCTACGGAACATTGAAGAAAAGTTGAATTGGCAGTAACAGTGAAACAGTTTAAGGCAAGTGGTTTAGATCTTATTGTAATGGACTATGGTCAGTAGAAATGCAGCCTCTCCTAAATCCTCTAGAGGCATATGTTTACTAGGATATATGAAAAGATAGATGACTTGTTTATAAATTTCCAGCTTGCTTTCACTTTAGAGTATATACTTGTTGGTATGTTTATCTGCATCTTTAATTTTCAGAAATACTTTTTCACTTTTACAAGAAATATTTCTGTTTAATTATAAATATTAGATTTTCTTCATTACTGTGAAGTACCTTCAGGTGTTGGTGTGATTGACAATAAAGTAATTATAATTCCATTAACACAGTCTAGAAAACCATTGGAGCCAGAAAGGGTCAATACTTTTCTTTCTAATGGTTCCATTGCAAAATACTGGTAGTGAAATTTGCTTTGTGATTAAAGTTTTGTGTCTGACTTCTGATTGAATATATAAAAAATCATGTAGGTTGTGTGTGTGTGTGTGTTTGTGTGTGTGTTTGTGCGTGTTTATATATATATATATTTTTAAATTTCTCCCCAATATTTGTGTTATGTGATTCATCACTTAACTAAAACTTTTAAGTTTAAAAGTACATATATTCAGTTTTCCTAGTGCACACAAAAACATTTTACAGTATAGAGCTGAATGAAAAGTGCTTATAGGGCCTGGTGCTTTGCTTAATTTTAATTTAATTAGTGAATGCCTTCTTAAAAGTAGACCTCCTATTCTGTTTTTATATTTCCACAATGCTATTTGTTGAACACTTTCTACCTGTTCAGTATTTAACACTAAGAACTTACTATAGATCTTGACTTTTTATCCTTATTATAATCCTGTAATGTATCATTATCATTTTATAAATTAAGAGAGAACTCTATCCACAGTATTTAGTACATTGATGATATCAGTAAATGTTTGTGGAATGGAGGGGAGGTTAAAAAAAAATAAAGGTGATTTAGGAAGTTCCTGCTCTGGAGAGGGCAGGAGGGAAGTTGGCTGAGGCCTTTAGTTGGAGGTGGAAGACCTCAGACTCTATCCTTCCAAGGAAGCTTGAGGTGTGGAATATTTGGATGTGATAATTGATCCCCGGCTCTCTGGAGACAGATTTTTCTGCCTTTGCAGCATTAAAAGGGATTTTTATAAGTCCAGAGTTTGAGTCAAATTATACTTCCGTAGTAGGTACCAAAATTCATTTGTTTAGACATAATCTTCTTAATTTGCAAGTTTTTAAGGAATATCTGTAACTAAAAACAAAATCTGAATGAAACAACAGCAAGAAAATAAACAAGAGTGCTTTGTCTTATTTATTGATTCTATGTTGAAAAGCATATAGAGAGTAATTCCTTTCCCCCCACCAATAATTAGTTTGTATTACTCTGTTCACCTAAATGCTGCACTTCTTTGAAATAGTAGAATTTTTGAGACCAAAAGGGTGAAGCATTGTTTTTAAGCATAGTGTAACCAAGGAGAAAAACCCTTTGTTATAATAACAACAGAGAAGTAAATGTGTGGGAATGACTAAGAATCAGATGATGGGATTACTGTTTTGATCTTGTGGTGGAAAGATAACTCTCTGGTTGAGATGGTGGCAGGGCTTTTAGAAAACCAAGGCGGACTAGTGCTGCACTACGTTATTCTGTTACTATAAACCTAAGTCTTATTATTTCGTGTGCATGTGTGTATGTATGTATGTATTTCAGAATGCTGGTTATACGCTGATAAGTTTTGTTGTTTTTGAGAAAATATTTTCTTTATCACCACTTCATTAATTTCTAAGGGTTATGTTTTGTTTATACATATCTTTTGATATAGCATATGCAACTTATTTGGATAAAGATGTTAATGCTCTTGAGGGAAGGAATTATGTTTTACCTACTCTTGAGGTATGATTGTTTTTGTTATAAGGTACATTTAATTCTCCATTATTTTGAATCTTATTAATTCAGGTTATCCTGAAAATAATTAATATTTATTTATGGCTTAGATATTTGAGCCTTGTGCTTTTTTTTTTTTGTACCTCTATTAAAGAATTCATAGGAACAGAAGGGAATAGTGATTGTAATTTAATTTCTTAATGCTGGTTAATGGTTTGGGCAGAACTGCTTATGTTAGTTGAGAATGAGGAAAATATTTTTATGATGTGGCTGTGTGAGAGGCCTTTCTATGGGAAAATTTATGCAGTATAATTAAATGATGTTGAAAGACAAGTCACCTAATCACATTTTCAAATGGGACAATAGTTTGTATGTATACGTTTATGAATGTATGGGGGAAGGAAAGAATTGGGGATATTTTGGCTATCAAGAGATAAAGGGACATTAAAAATGGTAAGCTATACTCTAGCAATTACTTCTAGTATTTAGAACTGCGATTCTTCACTCATTTGGGATCGTAGAGTTTTGTGTTTGTGCTCTGAGTCATAGAATCTTAGATTTGGACTTTGAGACCATCTTGTATAGTGATTCCACCTCTCAAGTCTTCCTTATGGCCTTTGAATATCATCATTTCTTCTCTGCTCAAAACTTCGTGCTCCATTTTGGAGACCATTCTCATGATGACAGAGGCCTCATAGGACATAAGAAATGAATATGTATGTAGCCTATCAAATGAAATATTGGTACATAGCTATGTTTCTTAGTTAAACATACATTGAGAAAAATGTGTTTTTGGCAGGAGAGGGAGGTGGCCTTATAGTGATTTAAAAAGTATATTTGGACCATGAACCATGTATCTTTATATATCCTCTTTTCATTTTTGTGCACAAATTCTATCCAGTTAGGCTTTCGTCAAAAATAAAATTATGTGGTTTTTTTTTTTTTTTTTTTACATTTTGTGATTTTTCCATATCTTTAATTCTTTCTAGTGATTTAATATTTTCAAATATTTCTTTAATGTTTGTTTCCTATAATTTATTTTTAAACTTTTAGTTTCAGGAGTACATGTGCAAGTGTGTTACATAGGTACATTTTGTGTCATGGGTGTTTGGTGTACAGATTATTTTGTCACACAGGTAATAAGCATAGTACCTGATAGGTAGCTTGTTGATACTCACCCTCTTTGTACCCTCAAGTGGGCCCTGGTGTCTGATGTTTCCTTCTTTAAATATACATTGAGTTCCATGTGTACTCAGTGTTCAGCTTCTACTTATAAGTGAGATCATGTGGTATTTGGTTTTCTGTTCCTGCATTAGTTCACTCAGGATAATGGTCTCCAGCTCCATCCATGTTGCTGCAAAGGACATGGTCTTGTTCTTTCTTATGTCTATATTCCATGATGTGTTTGTACCACATTTTCTTTATTCAGTCTACTGTTGTTAAGCATCTAGGTTGATTCCATGTCTTTTCTATTGTGAATAGTCCTGTGAGGAATATACATGTGCATGTGTCTTTATGGTAGAATGATTTATATTCCTTTGGGTGTATACCCAGTATGGGATTGCTGTGTCGAATGATAGTTCTGTTTAAAGTTCTTTGAGAAATTGACACACTACCTTTTACAGTGGCTGAACTAATTTACATTCCCACAAGCAGTGTATAAGCATTGCTATTTTTCCACAAGCTCACCAGCATTTGTTATATATTCACTAATAATAGCCATTCTGACTGGTACAAGATGGTGGTATCTCATTGTGGTTTTGATTTGCATTACCCTAGTGATGTTAAGCTTTTCTTCATATGCTTGTCGGCTGTGTATATATATATTTTTGAATAGTGTCTAATCAAGTCCTTTGCCCAGTTTTTTTTTTCTTTTTTGAGACAGTCTTGCTCTGTCACCCAGGCTGGAGTGCAGTGGCATGATCTCAGCTAACTGCAACCTCTGCCTCCCATGTTCAAGCAGTTCTCGTGCCTCAGCCTCCCTAGTCGCTGGGACTACTGGCAAGTGCCACCATGCTCAGCTAATTTTTGTATTTTTAGTAGAGACGAAGTTTCACCATGTTGGCCAGGCTGGTCTCAAACTCCTGACCTCAGGTGATCCACCTGCCTCCGCCTCCCAAAGTGCTGGGATTATAGGCATGAGCCACTGTGTCCGGTCCTTTTCTTACTTTTTAATGGAGATGTTTGTTTTTTGCTTAATTTGTTGAAGTTCCTTATAGATGTTGGATATTGGACCTTTGTCAGATAGATAGTTTACAAATATTTTCTCCCATTTTGTAGGTTGATAGGGGTGTGTGTGTGTGTGTATGTGTGTGTGTGTGAGTGTGCTGTGCAGAAGCTCTTTAGTTTAATTAGGCTCCATTTGTCAATTTTTGTTTATGTCGCAATTGCTTTTGATTCCAGGGCCTGTGACCAGAATGGTGTTTCCTAGGTTTTCTTAAAGCATTTTAATAGTTCTACATTTTACATTTAAGTCTTTAATTCATCTTGAGATGATTTTTATATATGGTGTAAGGAAGGGTTCCGGTTTCAATCTGCATATAGGTAGCCAGTTATCCCAGCACCATTAATTGAATAGAGTCTTTTCCTTATTGCTTGCATTTGTCAACTTTGTTAAAGATCAGATGATTGTAGGAGGGCAGCATTATTTCTGGGCTCTCTATTCTGTACCATTGGTCTGTGTGTCTGTTTTTGTGTCAGTGCCATGCTGCTTTAGTTACTATAGCCTTGTAATATAGTTTGAAGTTGGACAATGTGATGCCTCCAGAGTTGTTCTTTTTACTTAGAATTGCTGTGAGTATTTGGGTTTCTTTTTGGTTCCAGATGAATTTTAAAATAGTTTTTTCTAATTTTGTGAAGAATATCATTGGTAATTTGGTAGGAAGAGCATTGAATCTGTAAATTGCTTAGAGCAGTATAGTCATTTTAACAATATTGATTCTTCCTATCCATGAACATAGAGTGTGTTTCAATTTGTTTGCAGCATCTTTGATGTCTTTCAGCAATGTTTTGTAATTCTCATTGTAGAGATTTGTCACATTCCTAGCTACCTGTATTCCTAGGTATTTTATTTTTGTATAGGTATTATGAATGGATTGCACTCTTGATTTGGCACTCAGTTTGGATTTTGTTTGTGTATAGAAATACTGCTGACTTTTGTACATTGATTTTTGTATCCTGAAACTGCTGAAGTTGTTTATCAGATCTGGTAGCTTTTGGGCAGAGACATGGGTTTGCTAAGTATAAAATACATCATCTGCAAATAGAGATGGTTTGACTTCCTATCTTTTTATTTGGATGCTTTTTATTTCTTTCCCTTGCCTGATTGCTTTTGCTAGGATTTACTGTGTTATGTTGAATACGAGTGGTGAGAGTGGGCATTCTTGTGTTTTTCTGTTTCTTAAGGGAAATATTTCTAGCTTTTACACATTCAGTGTGATGTCGGCTATAGCTCTTATTCTTTTGAGGTATGTTCCTTCAATCCTTAGTTTGTTGAGGGTTTTTAACATGAAGGGATGTTGAATTTTATTGAAAGCCTTTTCTGCATCTATTGAGATGATCATATGGTTTTTATTTCCAGTTCTGTTTATGTAATGAATCACAATTAACTGATTTGTGCACCAGCCTTGCATCCCAGGGAGAAAGCCTACTTGATCATTGTGGATTAGGGTTTTGTTGTACTGCTTTATTCGATTTGCTAGTATTTTGTTGAGGACTTTTGCAGCTATGTTTATCAGGGATATGTGTCTGAAATTCTCTTTTTTTGTTATCTTTCTGCCAGGTTTTTGTATCACAGTGATGCTGGCCTCAAAGTGAGTTAGGGAGTCCTTCCTCCTCCTTTTTTTGGTGGGGGATACTTTTCATGGGAATAGTACCAGCTCTTTTTTATGCATCTAGTAGAATTTGTCTGTTGCTTGTGAATCCATATGGTCCTGGGCTTTTTCTGGTTGGTAGGCTTTTTATTACTGATTCAATTTTGGAACTTGGAATTAGTCTCTTCAGGTTTTCAGTTTCTTTCTGATTCAGTCTTGGAAGGTTGTATGTTTCCAGGAATTTTAGTTTGTGTCTAAGAGGAGGTATTCATAGTAGTCATTGAGGGTTTTTTGTATTTCTTTGGGGTTAGTGGTAATGTCCCCTTTGTCATTTCTGTTTGTGTTTATTTGAAGCTTCTCTGTTTTTATTAGTCTATCTATATTAATTATTCTTTCAAAAAACCAACTTCTGCTTTCATTGATCTTTTGTATGTTTTTTTATGTCTCAGTTTCATTCAGTTCAGCTCTGATTTTGGTTATTCTGCTAGCTTTGGGGTTGGTTTGCTCTTGGTTCTCTAGTTCCTCTGGGTGTGATGTTAGGTTATCAATTTGAGTTCCTTCTCATTTTTCAATGTGGTGGTTTAGTGCTATAAACTAAACACTGCTTTAGCTGTCTCAGAAATTCTACTACGTTGTATCTTTGTTCTCATTAGTTTTAAAGAATTTCTTGATTTCTGTTTCAATTTCATTGTTTATTCTATTTCAATTTCATTGTTTATTTCTGTTTCAATTTCATTGTTTATTACATGTTAAATTACCATGTAATTGTATGGTTTCGAATGATTGTCTTACTATCGATTTCTATTTTTATTGCACTGTGATCCAAGAGTATGGTTGGTATGAATTTGGTTTCTTTGAATTTGTTGAGTATTGTTTTATGGCTGATTGTGTTGTAGATTTTAGAGTACATGCCATGTGCATATGAGAAGAATGTTTTTGGGTGGAGCGTTCTATAGATGTATGTTAGATCCATTTGATCAAGTGTTGAGTTAAGGTCTTGAATATCTTTGTTAGTTTCTTGCGTCAGTGATCTAATATTGCCAGTGGGGTGTTGAAGTCTCTCACTATTACTGTGTGGTTATCTAAGTCTCTTTGTAGGTCTCTTAAGAACTTGGTTTATCAACCTAGATGAGCTCCTATGTTGGGTGCATATATATTTAGAATAGTTAAGTCTTCTTGTTGATTTGAACCCTTTACCATAATATAATCCCTTGTCTCTTTTGATCATTGTTGGTTTAAAGTCTGTTTTGTTTGTTAGTTTTTGAGACGGAGTCTCCCTCTGTTGCCTAAGCTGGAGTGCAGTGGCACCATATCGGCTCACTGTAGCCTTCGCCTCTGCCTCCTGGGTTCAAGCAATTCTTGTGCCTCAGCCTCCTGAGTAGTAAGATCACAGGTGTGCACCACCACACCTGGCTGACTTTTGTATTTTTAGTGGAGACAGGGTTTTACCATATTGGGCAGGCTGGTGTCAAACTCCTGGCTTCAAGTGATCCATCTGCCTCAGCCTCCCAAAGTGCTGATATTAAAGGTGGAACCACTGTGCCTGGCCAAGTTTGTTTTGTCTGAAATTAGAATAGCAAGCCATAGTTTTTTTTTTTTAATTTTCCATTTGCTTTGTAGGTTTTTCTCTGTCCCTTTACTTTAAGCCTATATATTATCCCCTTATTTTAGTGCGAATAGATCTGGACTACTATTTTTATTGCTGTTGTTTTTAATATAGTGGATATGTTGTAAATGCTAATCTCTAAAACAGTTCTGATTTTACTTTAGAAAGATTTCTGGGTAAACAAGTATTTATTGAGTCTGTGTAATTTACCAAACTAGAAAACATAAATTCGATTGAAAACATTAGCAAAGAACCAGTTTTAAATAGCTGTGAATGAAAGACGAATGTGCTGAGGGAGGTGTATATCCAGAAGGAGTTGGAATAATCTGAAAAGTTTTCCTGCAAAATTTACTATTGCTTCTTAGCCCCATACATATTTGTTTTTTTGCTCTAAATTTATGTCTTATGCATTTTAACAGTAACTTCATTTATTTCATTTTAGCGCTGTTGTCAATTACAGGATGCCAGTCCCCTTTACCCAACCTGCATTTTTATTTTTAAGCAATGGTATGTGTTGTGGGGTGTGTGTGTGTGTGTGTGTGTGTGTGTGTGTGTGTGTGTGTGCGTGCGTGTGCCTGTAAGAATATTACAGTTTAGACAGCATTTTCACATCAGAAAACTGTGAGGCTGGATGCGATTATTAAGGAGAGGAGGAGTATGTAGAGAAGATAAGTTCACGGACCGAGAGAGTTTAGGGGCTCTCTAGTGTTACCAGGTTAAGGAGGTGAGAAGGAATCATTACAGGAGACCTGAGAGGGTTGGCTAGGGAATAGAAGAAAAACCATAAGAGTATAGTGTTGTGGAAATCAGTGTAGAAAGTGTTTCAAGAAGGAAGGTGTGATCAGCTATGTTAAATGCTGCTGATAGACGAGGAGGAAGTATTAACAGGTTTAGCAAAGTGGAGATTATTGATAACCTTGACAGTAGCATTTTTGTTGGTGTGATGGAGGCAAAGACCTGACTGAAGTGGATTTAGGAGAAAATGAGAAGTGAGGAATTGGAAGCACTGCATGTATGTTACTAAAAAGGGGTCCTGATCTGTCGCGCGCCTCGGCCAGCAAGGACCACACGACCTCGATGGACTTGTTCTTGTGGCTTTATTAGTGACAAAGCAAGGGCAAGCTAGTTGGGTAGCCGTTCCTCTTCTTCTAGCGCTTCCGTGTGTGTGTGTGTGTGTGT
>CAUYQU010025891.1:0-10999 GCA_963574635.1 Cheracebus regulus
TTTCACCATGATGGCCAGGCTGGTCTTGAACTCCTGACCTCAGGTAATCCACCCACCTTGGCCTCCCAAAGTGCTAGGATTACAGGCGTGAGCCACTGCGCCCAGCTGTTTTTTTTTTTTTTTTGGCAGAGTCTCGCTCTGTCACCCAGGCTGGAGTGCAGTGGCGCGATCTCAGCTCACTACAACCTCCACCTCCTGTGTTCAAGCGATGTTCCTGCCTCAGCCTTCCAAGTAGCTGGGACTACAGGCACTCGCCACCACACCCAGCTGATTTCTGTATTTTTAGTAGAGACAGGGTTTCACCATGTTGGCCAGGCTTGTCTCGAATTCCTGATCTTGTGATCCACCTGCCTCGACCACTCCCAAAGTGCTGGGATTATCGGAGCATTCCCAAGAACTTTCCCTAGGGTCATGGCCTCCGGCAGACTACGAACCAGGATCACCAGCCAGGGGTGGTCCAGTGTTCTTAGAATCCGGGCCCCACATTTTTAAGGTGTGAGCCACCACTCCCCGCCATATAGTCAGTTTTAAAACCTGTAGCCATTTTAGTGGGTGTGTAGTATATATCATCATCGTGTTCATTTGCATTTCCTTAATGACTAAAAGCTTTAAGCATCTTTTCACATACTGCCTGGCTATTTGGATTCCTCTTTGGCGAAGTGCTGTACTTAGTGACTTACTGATCGCTTTTCTCTCTCATTGCTTTTAGGAGTTCTTGTTATATTCTAAATTCATTGTTAGATAAAATATATTAAAAATACATTCTCTGACTCTGTAGATCATTTTCATTATTTTTCTTTCTCAATGCAGGATCTAACCCTGTAGTCCAGGCTGGAGTGCAGTGGCACAATCCTGACTCACAGCAGCCTTGACCTCCCAGGCTCAAGCAATCCTCCCACCTCAGCCCTGCATAGCTGGGACCACAGGTGTGCACCACCACACCTAATTTACAAAATTTTTTTGTAGAGATGGGGGTCTTTGTATGTTGTCCAGGCTGGTCTCCAACTCCTGGGCTGAAGTGATCCTCCCGGCTCAGCCTCCGAAGTGCTGAGATTACTTACAGGTGTGAGCCACTGCGCACATCTCTTATTTTCTTAAAGGTGTCTTTCGATGAACAGTTTCTTACTTTTAATAATATTTAATTTAACAGTCTTTTCTGTGTGTTTGATTTTTTTTTTTCTTTTTTTGAGAGACGGAGTCCTGCTCTATTGCCCAGGCTGGAGTGCAATGGCACAATCTCGGCTGACTGCAACCTCTGCCTCCCAGGTTCAAGGGATTCTGCTGCCTCAGCATCCTGAGTAGCTGGGATTACAGGCACACACCACTGTGCCCAGCTAATTTTTTGTATCTTTAGTAGAGACAGGGTTTCACCATGTTGGCCACACTGGTCTCGAACTCCTGACCTCAGGTGATCCACCTGCCTCAGCCTCCCTAAGTGCTGGGATTACAGGCATGAGCCACCGTGCCTGGCTGTTTGATGTTTTCTAGATGCTGACACCATGATTATCAACCTGTTTTTATAGAGAAGTCGAGTTGCTTGGCACTGGAGCTCCACAAGGCTAGGACCAGGGGAGGCAGGCCTGAAACAGCACATCACTCTCAGGCTCCTGCAAGTGCACCCAGCACCACAGGACATCCAGAGTCAGCGCAGCCTCAGATTTTGAGCCCTAAGTGGCTCACTTGCCTCACCCTAGACTCAGCCCTACAGCAAAGTGTTGAATTACCTCCTTAGGTTTATTACCTCCTAGACTAGGGCAAAATAATTTTATTTGGGTTTCTGGATTTGGAGCTCAGTAGCTTGAAGTCAATTAGATTTCCTTTACCAGTGTCTAGTCTGTTTGGGCTACTATCACAACATACCTTAGTCTGGGTCACGAATAAACATCAGAACGCCATTGCTCACAATCTAGAGGCTAAGAAGTCCAAGATCAATGCACTGGCAGATTCCTCATCGGTTAGGGTCTGTGCCTCATACAAGGGACCCTCTATGTGTCCTCACATGGCAGAAGCTCTCTCTGGTCTCTTTCATAAAGACACAATAAATTTGTAAATTTATAAAGACTATAAAGGCACAAAATTCACATATGAATTTGGGGCAGGGCACAAACATTCACACCATACCAACCAGTACAATCAAACTAAAGGATCATCCTGTTTAGACTACCAAACACTGCCAGAAACGGTGCCCAGCCTTAGAGAAACTTGCAGAGCTCTTGATTTTCTTGAATAGGTAACTTTGACCTTCTTTAAAAAATATTTATTTATTTATTTTTAGAGAGTGCTCTGTTGCCTAGGCTGGAGTGCAGTGGCTTGATCTCGGCTTACTGCAACCTTTACCTCCTAGGCTCAAGAGATCCTCCCACCTCAGCCTCACAGTAGCTGGGACTACAGGCACGGGCCACTACACTCGGCAAATTTTTGTTACTTTTTTGTAGAGACAGGTTCTCGTTGTGTTGCTCAGGCTGGTCTCGAACTCCTTGGCTGAAGCGATCCGCCCACCTCGACCTCCCAAAGTGCTGGGATTACAGGTGTGAGCCGCCGAACCTGGCCTAAATAGGTGACTTTGAATGCGCTCCATTCCTAGTCCAGTTGTTGAAGCGGAAAGTTTCCAGTGTTTTGTAGAAGAGGGCCCCCTCAGCTTTCCCCAGAACTTTCCCTAGGGCCGTGGCCTCAGGCGGACTGCGAGCCAGGATCACCAGCCAGGGGCGGTCCAGGGTTCTTAGAACCTGGGCTCCACGTGTCTGTAAACAGGGCACGGATGAAAACCCGGATCCCGGCTGGCTCCGCCGGAACGCTCCCC
Source organism: Cheracebus regulus (assembly GCA_963574635.1). Lineage (NCBI taxonomy): Eukaryota > Metazoa > Chordata > Mammalia > Primates > Pitheciidae > Cheracebus > Cheracebus regulus. Next base: position 2,801 of record CAUYQU010025891.1, read on the forward strand.
GAGCTCGCCCACGCGACCGTCTCTGCCGCTCCCGATCCGCGCTCCGGGTCTTCCCGGCGCCCAGGCAGGGGCTCACAGGGAGAGAGGAAGCGGCGCCGCGGTCCGCTGGGCGAACACCGCTCCGCGCCAGGTGAGTGCTAGCGCGGCGTCTCCTCTGCCCTCGGCGGTCGCTTGGTGGGGGCCGGGGCTTGTTCCTGAGACACGGAAAGATGCTTTTCTGGTCCCACGAAAGCTGGGACGCTGCCTCCAGGAGTCACAGGCTAAGGAAACCGCCGAGTATGGGGTGCGTGTAAGAGACGGCGTGGTGTGTGCCAAAGAATCCAAGTCTGCGCTGGGGACTTAGTGGCGCATAGGCAGAGCCACGGCCTGAGACTGAAGCCTGATGCCCCCGGCGGGAGGCGGGAGGCGGGAGGCGGGTGCCGGGCCCGAGCCTCCGCTGGAGCCCGGAGGAGGAGCGCGGACCCCTGCGCCGCCGCCTGGGACTGAGGCTTCCTGGCGCCTCCGCCTCCCGCCATCGGGCTCCTCCCCCGGCCCGCGGCCGTCTATCCGGAACCTACTCCGCCTTGGCGGGGCGCGAACTGCCTTGTTCTCCCCCCGGTCTTCCCAGAGAATCACTTGTTGCAAGAATGTTGTGCTGACGTCGTAGCATCTGTGACTTTTGCAGTTGCAGAGGAGACGGTGTATTTAATGGAGAAAATGCCCCGGGAAGGCACCCGCCACCGCAGGCCTGGGTTATCCCATTTGCAAGCCATGTGTTAGGTATTTTGCACCCGATTAGTACCCTCAGAACAGAGCTAATTTTGTGTAAACTGTAGAAATAATCTTGCTGTGATTTTCTGGGGATTTTTAAATGATTCTTTAAAATAATGCAAATGTCACACAAAATGACTTAATACCACGGCCCCAGCAGCCTCCCGCTCCCTGCTTCCTGCAATAATAGGTAGAGACTTTTATGCATGACATGACTTGGATTTTAATTTCATTTGTAGAATGCATACAGCTCTGGCCGGGCACAATTTTGAATAAGGCAAGTTGGCTTTCAGGACCTTATTCCCTTCGTACATCCTTCCTTCTTTCCAATGAGACACCTAGGAAGCTCATGACCAACCTTGGGCTTGTTAGTGAAGGCACACTACAACTACGGCAGTGTTTCTCTCGGGTCTGCCGCAGTCTCAAATGGAGGCCTTTCAGGCATTGAATAAGCAGCTCACGTATTTGAACGCGAAAGTTTCACAGCCTCCAATCTAGCAGCACCATAGTCTCCCTTTTAAAACTTTCTTGGGGCTGGGCGCAGTGGCTCACGCCTGTAATCCCAGCACTTTGGGAGGCTTAGGCTGGTGGATCACGAGATCAAGAGTTCGAGATCAGCCTGACCAACATGGTGAAACCCTGTCTCTATCAAACATTCAAAAATTACCCTGGCGTGGTGGTGCGCGCCTATAATCCCAGCTACTCAGGAGGCTGGAGAATCGCTTGAACCCGGCAGGCGGAGGTTGCAGTGAGCCGAGATTGTGTCACTGCACTCCAGCGTGGGCGACAGAACAAGACTTCGTCTCAGAAAAAAAACAAAACAAAAACTTTATTCTGCGTAAGGAGAAGCCAGAGCGATTGGGTAGCCTCAGGTGATCTTTCAGGTCTGTTCTAGTAATAACTCTTTTGCTCACTTCCTGCTAGATGGCAGTGTGTAACAGTGAATTAAAAACATGATCTCAACTCTTACAGTGTTGTCATTGCTTGTCTTTTATTATTCAATAAGAACAAAGTTTTCAGGTTTTATCTTACAAACAGAATATTTTTGAAAAATTCTAAACCAGGGTTAAATTCAGAAAGGAAAAAGAATATAGCTTAGAAAAACAATAATGTTATTTATAGATGTACAAATATTGTTCAGTAGGCATACATTTCCAACCCATATTTAAATGCTTTAAACTTTTGGAATGTAAAGAGTCGATTTCAGTAAGATACTCAATATCTAATTCAGTTACCAGCATTCTACAATGAACATTTGTTAACAGTGTTTCTGAATATGGGTTTTTGAAAATTTTTTAAAAGTTAAATTTATCTTTACTTACAATGTCTTTCAGATTTTTTTGAGAATGAAATTGGAGTTTTCAAAAGATTATATTGAATTACCAAAAAGGAAAATGAAGATAAAGTAATCCTAAACCTATTATGTACAGTTTTTAAAAAATATTTCCAGAAATCTTACTTCTGATAACTCAGGTTGTCTGGATTAACTGTCTCTCGATTAATTTTTATGGGGAGTTTTTACTTGTGGATGTAATTTATGGGATGAAAAAGCTTAATTTTGGGATGGAACCAGAAGATCATCCGGTTCAGGACTTTGTCTTGAGTCATGTGAAATATTAGCTACACTGTGTCAGTGTTATTGAACCAGCTCCTCATTCATGATTATATAAATGATAAGAGCAGATCAGGGATTTTATTTGCTTGTTTTTTTCTAGTCTGCAGTTATTCAGTATTTATTAATTTATATGTTTTTTCTAGAGATGAGAGATTTTAATTCAGGTATCCTGCCAGGTAGGAAAATTGCCACAAAATAACCTATAAGCCCTTCTTGGAGGAAGAATAGTTACTAATAATTCTAATAAGACCTCATAGGAAAAACAAGGATGAAAAAGAATCCCTGCTCTTGAATCGCGTTAGTTCTTAGTGTGACACGTAAACTTCACAGTCTTGTGCTGCCACCCCACTTTTAATTTTATTTATTTTTGAGACAGGGTCTAACTCTGCCACCCAGGCTGGAGTGCAGTGGCACGATCATAGCTCACTGCAGCCTTGACCTCCAGGGCTCAAGGGATCCTGCTCAGCCTCCTGGGAGCTGGGACCACACCTACAGGTGCACACCACCATGCCCAGATAACTTTTTTTTTTTTGATAGAGATGGAGTCTTGCTGTGTTGCCCAGGCTGGTCTTGGACTCCTGGGCTCAAGTGATCACCCCCCTCAGCCTCTTAAAGTGCTGAGATTATAGGCATGAGCCACCACACCAAGCTTTCCCTTTTAAAAGTCTGTGCTTCTGACTGGGTGCGGTGGCTCATGCCTATAATCCCAGCACTTAGGGAGGCCGAGGCGGACAGATCACGAGGTCAGGAGATCGAGAACATCCTGGCCAACATGGTGAAACCCTGTCTCAACTAAAAATACAAAAAAATTAGCTGGGTGTGATGGCTCGTGCCTCTAATCCCAGCTACTTGGAGGCTGAGGCAGGAGAATCACTTGAACCTGGGAGGCAGAGATTGCAGTGAGCAGAGATTGTGCCGCTCACTCCAGCCTGGTGCCAGCGAGACACTGAAGAAAAAAAAAAACCCCCACAGAAAAATCTGTGCTTCTAATTGAGGCATTGTATCAGTCTGTTTATCTGACTGTCTATTTTGGGTTTTTATTTAGTTTCTACATTAAATAGATCCACTGAATACTTGTTCTTGTGAGGTTGCATTATCAGCACTGCATAATTTAAGCACTTTAGTATATGTCTGGAATTTAAGGATTGAGGAATGACATTGCCTTTATTTCTGCAATAGAAGTGCAGAAGTGTTCTGGCTACACCTTCTCTTCCCTGTTAATCACCAGGCTTGATTCACATGACTGCCAGTGTGCCTTTCTCCCTTACTGTTCTCTGTGGGTCTTGCCTGACATTTAGGCTAGGATGAAGAGGATGACTTTCCCACATAGAAATCTGCGATCCAAGGTATGCTTTATATCAAAATAAATGCTCAGTAAAATATGAAGTTCACTATAAAAAAAGCGAGGAAGCCGGGCGCGGTGGCTCACGCCTGTAATCCCAGCACTTTGGGAGGCTGAGGTGGGCGGATCACCTGAGGTCAGGAGTTCGAGACCAGCCTGACCAATATGGTGAAACCCCATCTTTAAAAAAAAAAAAAAGCGAGGAACACATTAACATAAGTTTCTTTTCTTTTTTTTGAGACAGACTTTTGTTCTCACTGCCCAGCCTGGAGTGCAATGGCATGATCTTGGCTCACTGCAACTTCCACTGCCTGGGTTCAAGTAATTCTCCTGCCTCAGCCTCCTGAGTAGCTGGGATTACAGGCACCTGTAATCCCACGCCTGGCTAATTTTTGTATTTTTAGTAGAGACAGGGTTTCACTGTGTTGACCAGGCTGGTCTTGAACTCCTGACCTTGGGTGATCCACCTACCTGGGCCTCCCAAAGGGCTGGGATTACAGGTGTGAGCCATCGGGCCTGGCCATTAACACAAATATTGAGGAAAAGTGGAAACTGGGGCTATCACACCATGTTCATCAGGTGCCCAAGGGACAATCACAGGCACTACAGAAATCTGCAAATGAACAAAATAGGCCAACTTTTAAATGTTCAACAATTTTTTTTTTTAGATGGAGTTTCACTCTTGTTTCCCAGGCTAGAGCACAGTGGCGCGATCTCAGCTCACCACAACCTCCGCCTCCCGGGTTCGAGCAATTCTGCCTCATCCTCCTGAGTAGCTGGGACTGCAGGCACGTGCCACCACGCCCAGCTAATTTTTGTATTTTTAGTAGAGACGGGGTTTCACCATGTTGACCAGGATGGTCTCAATCTCTTGACCTCGTGATCCGCCCGCCTCGGCCTCCCAAAGTGCTGGGATTACAGGCGTGAGCTACTGTGCCCAGCCTCAACAATTGTTTTTTATGCATCTGATAAAGCAGCTTTAGAAAGTTTACTGAAATCCCCAGCTTCCTGCATTCTCTCCATTGCCCCGACGGAAACAAGCATGTGATGATATAGATCTGTAAACTGATTTTTTAACTGGGTGCAGTGGCTCACACCTGTAATCCCAGCACTTTGGGAGGCCAAGGTGGGCAGATTGCTTGATCTCAGGAGTTTGACACCAGCCTGGGTAACATGGCGAAATCCTAGTTCTCCAAAAAAAAAAAAAAAAAAAAAAAAAAAAATTAACTGGATATGGTGGCATACACCTGTGGTCACAGGTACTCTGGAAGTTGAGGTGGGAGAATCGCTTGAGCCTGGGAGGTTGAGGCTGCAGTGAGCCAATATTGCACCACTGCACATAGCCTAGGTGACAGAGGAGACCCTGTCTCGAAAACAAAAAAACTAACTCGATGTTGGGGAGTGTAATGCCTCCCACAGGAGGTAGCCTTGAAAGTCTTGCAGAACGGCTAGCACAGTTAAAGAGGTGGAAAGGTTCCCAGGTAGGCACCAGAGTGCAGTATGGGAAACCACATTCCAGGAAAAGCAGGAGCAGAGTCTGTATGCTGCAAACCAGGAAAGGAAGCTAGAGAGGCGGAGCACGGTCCGTGTGTTTTCTGTTTTCTGATTTTGAGATGGAGTCTTGCTCTGCTACCCAGGCTGGAGTGCAGTTGTGTGATCTTGGCTCACCGTAACCTCTGCATCCTGGGTTCAAGTAATTCTCCTGCCTCAGCCTCCCCAGTAGCTGGGACTGTAGGCACACACCACCACACTCAGCTAATTTTTGTATTTTTAGTAGAGACAGGGTTTTGCCATATTGGCCAGACTGGTCTGCAACGCCTGGCCTCAAGAAGTCCACCTTCCTTGGCCTCCCAAAGTGCTGGGATTACAGGGACACGCCACTGTGTCTGGGCTCAGATCGTATTGTTTTCTAAGCTAACAGTTTCATTTTTATCTTGAGATCTTTGGGAAGCTATTGAAGGAAGGATTTTAATCAGGAGATATATACAATCAACTCTCTAGAAACATCTCTTTGTGGCTAAATGAAGAATCCAAAAGGGTCACACTGGGAAGAACACCTGTTATTGGGCCTTTGGAGTAACCAGGTAGAAATGAATGAGGAGTGTTGAGGTGTAGTTGAAAGGAGGGACTTAACTGCGCCTGAGGAGTTGTCCAAAGGCCTTTAGGCATCTCCTCCGCCCGCCTATCACATCATCTCTTTCCCAGGACAGTCACCACTTAAGGGGCTTCAGGAGATTTATACATTACCAAGTGAAAACCCCTTGGGAGAGTCAAACCTATTTGATAAATTATACTTTAGTGTGAATAGTTTAAATTTGATAATTAGATACATTTCTTCTAAAAATTCTCTGTGTTATTACCTCTTGTTTATTAACTCAGTTGACTCCCCAATTACCAGAACAGAGATGAGCAAAGGAGTCTTCCCAGATCTCCTTGCTTTCTGCCTCTGCTCTCCTGCAAGTAGGGAGAGATAGGAGGAGGAGGGACATACAAACTACCAGGTTCTTCTTCTTTTTTTTTTTGAGACAGAGTCTCGCTCTGTCGCTCAGGCTGGAGTACAGTGGTGCCATCTCAGCTCACTGCATCCTCTGCCAACCAGGTTCAAGTGATCCTCCTGCCTCAGCCTCCTCAGTAGCTGAGATGACAGGGGCTCGCCTCCACGCCTGACTGATTTTTGTATTTTTAGTAGAGATGAGGTTTTGCTGTGTTGTTCACACTGGTCTCAGACTCCTGACCTCAAGTGGTCTGCTCGCCTTGGCCTCCCAACGTGTTGGGATTACAGGCGTGAGCACTGCGCCTGGCCTCACAAACTACCAGGTTCTGAAAGCTCAAAATGTCACTTAAGGTTGGTTTCCCATTTTATAGTCAGACATGCAAGACAGAAATCATCTCTTAGTTCCATTTCTAAGAATCTTTTTTTTTTTTTTTTTTTTAAATGTAGTTTTGCTCTTGTTGACCAGGCTGGAGTGCAATGGCGCGATATCAACTCACCGCAACCTCTGCCTCCTTGGTTCGAGCGATTCTCCTGCCTCAGCCTCCTGAGTGGCTGGGATTACAGGCATACGCCACCACACCCCGCTAATTTTACATTTTTAGTAGAGATGTGGTTTCTCCATGTTGGTCTGGCTGGTCTCGAACTCCTGACCTCAGGTAATCTGCCTGCCTGGACCTCCCAAAGTGCTGGGATTACAGGCTTAAGCCACTATGCCAGGCCCATTTCTGAGACTCTTATACCTTCAACTGGCCCTGAATGGCCCAAATTTGAAGCTGGCACCCTCAAGCTGCTAATTCCGTTTAAGATATTCAGTCTCTCTTCTGTCCATGTTATTTCATAATACAGTATAAAATTTGGAATTATTTTAGGATGAAAATATTGCTGGTTGTGAAGGCATAGCACTTGCAAGAATATGACGCAGTCAGACTCAGCTCCAAACCCCGCTCTGTGCAGCCGACAGCCAACCCTTGTGGTGCACACCTTGGCCTCCTAAGTGCTTGGATTACAGGCGTGAGCCACCGTGCTCGGACTGATTTGCATTTCTCTAATGACTAGTCATGATGAGCATTTTTTCATATGTTTGTTGGCTGTGTATATGTCTTCTTTTGAAAAGTGTCTGTTCATACCTTTCGCCCACTTTTGAATGGGTTTGTTTCTTGTAAATCTGCTTTAGTTCTTTGTAGATTCTGGATATTAGCTCTTTGTCAGATGGGTAGATTGCAAATATTTTTCCCCATTTTGTTGGTTGCTGGTTCACTCTGATAATAGTTTCTTTTGCTGTGCAGAAGCTCTTAAGTTTAATTAGCTCCCATTTGTCTGTTTTGGCTTTTGTTGCCATTGCTTTTGGTGTTTTAGTCATGAAGTCCTTGCCTATGCCTATGTCCTGAATGGTGTTGCCTAGGTTTTCTTCTAGGGTTTTTATAGTGTTAGTTTTTATATTTAAATCTTTAATCATCTGGAGTTAATTTTTGTATAAGGTGTAAGAAAGGGGTCCAGTTTCAGCTTCCTGCATATGGCTGGCCAATTTTCCCAACACCATTTATTAAACAGGGAATCCTTTCCCCATTGCTTGTTTTTGTCAGGTTTGTCAAAGATCAGATGGTTGTATATATGTGGCATTGCTTCCAAGGCCTCTGTTCTGTTCCATTGGTCTATATCTCTGTTTTGGTACCAGTACCATGCTGTTTTGATTACTGTAGACTTGTAGTATAGTTTTTTTTTTATTGCATTTTAGGTTTTGGGGTACATGTGAAGAACGTACAATATTGTTGCATAGGTACACACGTGGCAGTGGACAGTGTTGCCTTCCCCCCCTTCACCTATATCTGGCACTTCCCCCCCTCCGATCTCCCCTTAACTCCCCACCCCCCCCTGTCCCTCCCCTAGTTCCCCCCAACATACCCCAGAGTATAGTGCTCCCCTCCCTGTGTCCATGTGTTCTCATTGTTCAACACCCGCCTATGAGTGAGAACATGCGGTGTTTGATTTTGTGTTCTT
>CAUYQU010025893.1:0-20863 GCA_963574635.1 Cheracebus regulus
TTTTAACTATAGGTTTCCCCACCACCTGTGTGACTTGATTGTACCCAATTATGTATCTGATTTTACTATTGTTCTTATGTACTGCTCTCATGTATGAGATAATGGTATCTGTTCCTGTAAATGACGTAGGACAAACATATATATACTAACTGTGTGCACAATAAAGCTGCTGTTTAGGCATTGCTGTTTAAGCATTGTTTACTCAGTCCTCCAGACCCCGCTTGTCTGTCTTCTCTTTTTTCTGCGCACTCCCCTATTCAGGTTGGGACCCTCTTGCTGGCCAAGAGTCCCTGGCAGACGTGCCAGCCTCTCGGGAACCCAGAGGCGTGGCGGCTCCTTTCAAGTGATCCCTAGGGGTGGATTGCATGAGCCCAGGAGTTCGAGACCAGCGTGGGTAACATGGTGAAACCCTATCTCCACTAAAAGTACAAAAATCAGCCCAGCATGGTGGTGCATGCGTGTAGTCCCAGCTACAGGGGAGGCTGAGGTGGGAGGATCCCTTGAGGCTGGGAGGTGTAAGTTGTAGTGAGGCGAGAGTGGGCCACTGCACTCCACTTTGGATGACAGAGTGAGACCCTAGGTCAGAAAAACACAAAACAGAAAACCAAGTACATATATGTTTCTTGAAGACTCCATCAGTTATGGGAATGGACATTCACTATTCTTTTCCTGAGCATGAAAATAATGTTCTGTTAGTGTGTGTCAAATTGAATGTTAGTGTTTACTGCAGGATTTGTGTGGAGTATTTCTTTGGCTTTCAATCACAATATGGCAAAGCCATGTGCTCAGCTGTGGACAGGTCAGAACTGGGTCTGATGGTGTCCTGTGGCTTTTATTTCTACAGATCCTGTAGTTCTGTTTTGAGGGTACCTATAGCATTGAAGAAGTTGATGTTTTAAAAGAACAGGTGCCCACATTGGGAAATAAGAAATGCTGGTTTCAAAATTATCTGGTGAGGATGGCAGTGGGCATGCGCAGGTGCATTCCTAGATGTTCCCCGCTCCCACCAGGTACTGGGGCCTCTGGGTAGTAATAACCTCCTCTCTGTACGGAAGTTCCAAATTACATGCAACTGACTTGCTGACGTTTCATATCTGCAACTGTGTAGGTCACAGAGTGAAATAGTGGACAATACAGCGAAAAACGCGTGCTTTCCTAAGAAAACAGAGCCTTGCTTTACACTGGGAACAGATATGGTCTATGAAACTGGACTTTGATTTAACCCCTGTGAGAGAAAATTCTGATGGAATCATGGCATTTATCTTAGCAATCACTTCATAGTGCAACCTTGGTGCTCACAGTTAAGCACTTTTAATAGCAAATGAGAAGACTTACATTGCTAGAGATGGCTCAAAAGCAAAGGCTGTATTGAGAACTTAATGCTTTTTAAAAAGTGGGCCTGGCCTCCTTCACCCTCCCATTTTTCTTTTTGTTGTTTTCTACTCTGGCAGTTGCACAGGAAGAAGACAGCATGAACAAATGGCTGCCTTTTCCAATGAATCATGAATCTGGATCACTGCTCAGGGGACCATCTCCTTGCTTCAAGTACCAATGACCCCAAATATTTCCTTTCCAGTTTTAATTAGCAGGAATTTGGGATCTCTTAAGGATGAAGAGAGCAAAAAAATACACTGGACGGTGTGTTTGTCCGTTTTGAGTTGGGAAAGATGCAATAATATGCCTTCTGGGCTGGGGATGGGGGAGAAAAGGGAGAACAGCCTCAGTCTGGCTTTGGTGGAGTCTCCTCTCATGACTCTTCTGAAGCAGCAGGACCTTTGGGCCAGAATGGCTCCCATTCCTTTGTGTCCCCCACAGAAAGAGAGGGCAATGGACAGAATTTGGAGCATGTTGGATGAATGTTTACCTGCCGCCTTCCCATACATACTGAGTAGCAGCTTAGGAAGTTTCCCCTAGAGTCCAAAGTTGGGCATGAATGTTCCTATTAGCACAGATGGGGCTCTAGTCTGTCTGAAAACACAGTTCTCTCACTAGGGACTCACCCACCTCATCTTGCATATGTATATGGTCCCAAAGGGTAAGAGTGAGGATGGGGTGATGGAGAGCAGAGGAGAAGAAGTGTGGATCAGTACACAGGAGAAGAAGCACACAGGAGAAGAAGTGTGGATCATGAGTACCTGGAGAACTTCTGTGAAGTGCAGGGCCTATTCATGCTGACTCAAGGAGGTCATCTCATGAAAAGAGGCCTCCTCACCATTCTGTTTCAATGTCATTCCTCTAGAAGTACCCATCCATACATAATCAACCCCATTTCACACACACACACACACACACACACACACACACACACACACATGGGGCACTGACTTTGTTCAATTTATTTAACAGGCATTTGGTGAACTGCTCTTGATGTTGTGCCCCACAAACTTAGAATCTGCCAGAAAAACAGTTTGGAAACTGTCATGAAGACTGTACCTTAGAGAATGGGACTACAAAATGCTGGCTGATGACAGGGGATCATTCCAGGCCACCTGGGGCCAGGCCAAAGGAAGGCAAGGGCAGAGGAGGCGTGGGTGGTGTAGGCGGCCTGGGCAGTGGTGGCTGCAGAAGAGCCCATCCCCAATAGGGCTGTGGATCAAGGATGACATGATAAGTCTCATCCAAGATTATGCCTACCCAGTGGCCCAGGGGTTCAAGGCCACCGTCGTGTAATTTCTGGACATTAATTATGCCCCCTAACATCTCCTCTATGTGACCCTTCTATTTTTAAAGCAAGCTTTCAATCAGAGGTTTTATAAATGTGGGTAAACCCCAATATAGGCACCGAGGAAGGAGAGCTAAGCAGAATCCTGTCACAATTAGTGCCTGAAGAATATCTCAGTTTCTAGTGTTACTACTCAGTTATTTCCCTTTATATAATCCTTTATATATAATCATATATTAGTTTATAGAATTGAGGCTTGAGGAATATCTCAGTTTATACTGTTACTACTCAGTTATTTCCGTTATATAATGCTTTATATATAATCCTATATTACTTCATAGAATGAGTGCCTAAAGAATATCTTACTACTCAGTTATTTCTCTAAATATATATAATAATGTCTCTTACTTCAAAGTCGGAGGAATGCCTAGAGTAGACAGAGCATGAATTACGGAATAAACAGCTTACAATCGGAGGAATGTCTGGAGCAGACACAGTGCAGAGCATGATTTAAGGGAAAAACAATTATACCAGGACAAGAATCCATGGCCCAGGCGGTAGCATTCAGGACTGAAAAGATACCCGCTGTGTGGCAGGCTTGGGGCAAGAGCCACTCCTCCTGATAAAGGAGTTGTAGGACCTTGCTCCAGTTCTTGTGGAAGGTTGCCCTCAGACCGGCAATCCTTTGAGCATCCGAGGGCTCACAACCCCTCCGGATAATCGCACCTTGGTGTCTGTGAACTTTATCAGCTCTTGTTACTCTGCTGCTCGAAAAGCATCCTCCTATAGAACTCACTGGAAGCTGCCAGCAGGTGGTGGTAGACCCTGACAGCTCTGTCACTGCTGGGTGACAAGCATCCTCCTATAGATAGTCTTAGAAGTAGCATGCCCATAGATAAGAGATATTGCACACTGCACCCTCTTCACTGCGCACGGCCCACCTCCATGCCTCGGTGACCTAATGGGGGTGGATCCCTTGCTGCACACTGTCCACCTCCTAAGCCTAGGTGACCTAATGGGGGTGGACCCCTTGTTTATTGCTCACGACCCTATCACTATCCTTAAAGACAACTTCAGTCACTGCCCTGCCCCGTAACCTATACCCAATAAATACAGATGCTTCTGGATATTTGGGCCCTCGCCTGTCTCTGCTTATAGGTGCTGTGGCCCCCCCCTCAGCCCACTTGCACTTTCTTTGTAGTTCTGTGTCCTGTCTATTTATTTCTCAGATCCTGTGCCTCAGCACAGCATAAGGGACACCCCATGACCCTGTGGGGCCCTTAGCCCTGCAATAAAGGATCAGTTTAGTGTATCAAACAATTAATAGCATAAGAAAAAACCCCACAACATGTAACTCTATGCCATTGATATTTTAAACTCCACTGGGAGAAGTTATTTCCTTATCGGAAAAATATTTTAGAAAACTTAATGTTGTACCCCTTTCTCTTCCTTCCCTTCAGTTCTGTTTTGGACTATACTTATTGCTTTGTCTCTGTTTTCCCATTTTGAATATTCTTTAAGGTGCTTTGACAGCTCCTGCATGTGAGTCCAGTGGACACATCACACTCAGTACTGGCTGTTAATGCTACACTTCATAACAAGATGAAGAAATGTCAGTATGCTGACAGTGGACCACTGGGGCATCCAGCTGCCTCTGCACCCTCTTCATTAGGTATAGTGTCATCCTGGTTGTGGGGATAGTTGAGCAAGGAATAAGGTGGGCTCCATTTAAAGTTATACTAGGGAAATGCCCCCCCTCATTTGAAAACTTCATCTTCAGTCTGAAGTGACTAAATCAGTAGGAGCAGGTTGGATTTTTAATCAGGTTTCCTCAAGGATGTCTAAGGGGCCATTTGTCCTCTGAAAATTCTTTCTCTTTCTCTCACTTTTTTTTTTTCGAGACAGAGTCTTGCTTTGTCACCCAGGCTGGAGTGTAGCAGTGCCATCTCGGCTCACTGCAGCCTCTGTCTCCCCTGCCTCCGGTTCCAGGGATTCTCGTTCCTTAGCCTCCTGGGTAGCTGGGATTACAGGCATGCAACACCACACCTGGCTAATTTTTTGTATTTTTAGCAGAGACAGGGTTTCACCATATTGGCCAGGCTGGTTTCGAACCCCTGACCTCAGGTGATCCACCCACCTAGGCTTCCCAAAGTGCTAGGATTACAGGTATGGGCCACCTCTCCTGGCCTGAAAATTCTGGAGCGTGAACAAGATGGTCTGAAAAAAAAAGGCTTGGTTATGCGGGACCCGAGAGTTTGTGGCTTGTCTAGCCAGGACAGCAGAGTCCTGACGCTGTGACTATCACCATGCTATTTTAGCTGCAGAGGTGAGGAAAACTGGGCCAACTAGGTCTAAACTCACTAAAAGTCACCTGTGCCAGTTCTGCAGCTCCTTTCCATCAGGCACTCACACGAAGTGCAGAGCGAGGCTCCTCACCTCTTCCTGGGTTTTGTTTTTGTTTTGGAAAATTATCTCTTAACAAAACTCAAGTAATCTTAGTAATCTTTTGATCAAAACAAACAAATTTCATGAAACCCACCTCTTTAGACAGTCCCACCAAAATAATTCCTTAGTTGTTAGAGATTTCTCAAGAGAATATTCACTCATAAAGTTCAATTTGTACCATTTTTTTCAAGGTATATATTTAAGTGTATGCAATTCTTCTTTAATCTTTTCAACCTTCTTAGGTGAGTGGAAGCTTATTCAAAGTCGTTCTTGTTTGTTCCAATTTGCAGACAAATTTCCAGTTTGCAAACCTGTCTCCCCTAAACCCCATAGTAACGTGAGCATATTTGGCAGTGTTTTTAGGCAGATATATCGAAGTATTCCAGAAAATTAAAATTTAGGGCTGTCACTTTCTACATGGTTTCATCAGACACTTAAAAACAACAGCAGGACCAGCAGGCACTTGGACTTTTAAACTCTCTCCTTCCTATCAGTCTCAGTGAAACTAAATATACATTAATTACTCATATAGTGTGTTCTCTGTGGGTGTGACTTAGTCCCTTACCCTAATGCCTATTTATAAATTCACTCAGTGAGCTAAGAAAGTAGCCTGGTTTGAATATTTTAAATACAGTTGAAACTTCTCACATCCTAGCTCCTTGGTGCATTAATTTGCATACTTCTAAGTCAGACTCAGTCCCAACATAACTCCACACAATAGCATTCTCTAAAGGAAACTATTATTAGTAGGAATTGAACTTTATTTATACTTAATTTTGTACAGGAAATAGAATAGCAGTTTGGTATGTTTGGTTTTATTTTTCCATTAGAAATCTCGTTCTCTCTGTTAATGAGACATTTCCATAAGCTGAGATTTCCCTATCCCATTTTTCACCCTCTAAAGTTCAGAACTCACTTTGCAAACATAGAAAAGGCAACAAAAACAGGCCAACTGGAGAATGTGTAGAACAAAGGGATCCAAGGACTGAAGCAGGTGTCAGAGTGGCTACTCTGATCAATTGCTTTCATCAGGTTTACTGGCTTTCACTTTGGCTTCACTCACATCCATATTGGAAACTCCTTTCGAGGGGAGAAAACAACCAAAGGTCAGTTTCTGTAATTGCGGATAAAATGAAAGTATCCTATGACATTTCGTACCATTTGAAAATTTCTATCCTCCTAACTGTGACTTTTCTTTGATACCTAACCCCAGGCTTGCTTTAGCTCCTGGAGCTCATGGAACACGAAGCCCAGGCCGAGGTCGCCAGTATCTTCATGTCCGGACCTGGGCTGGGAGCGCGGTAGATGAAGCTGTCGTCTCCGCTGAATCTGCGCTGGGGTCCTCTGGCTCCTGGTCCGAGTTCAAGCGGGTGGACTTCGGGTGTGACACCTGCAGGTGGCAGGGAGCTGGCTGCTGCTCTGGTCGCCTCTGGTCGGGGTGTGTGTGTGAGTGTGTTGGAATTTGCTGGCACACCCTTGCAGGCAGGCCGTGGCCCTAAATTCAGGGGAGCGCTCCTGGTCCTGGGGTGAGGAGGGGGCGGGCCTATGTGGAAAATCCTTGCTTCATTTTGCAGCTTTGTTGGCCATTCGCACTCCCATTGGGGTAACTGCCGGGAGGAAGGCGCTGTGCTGCCTTGTGCCTGCTCATGTGGGGCAAGGGGAAGGGCGGAGGAGCAAGACCCAATGTAGCCCAGAGCCCTTGGACCCAGTGGTGTGCACCTGTAATCCTAGCTACTCTGGGAGGCTGAGGCGGGAGGATCGCCTGACCCCAGGAGTTTCAGACCAGCCTAAGTAGCAAGACACCCATCACGAAAAAAGAATAAAAATAAAAATAGATGGACTGCATGCCACGCCGTCTGTAGTCCAAGCTACTCAGGAGGCTGAGGTGGGAGGATCCCCTGAACCCAGGCGTTCCAGGCTGCAGTGAGCTATTGTTACACATGAGAAAGTTTAGGTTCTTGGCATTCTGAAAATTGGACAAAATGCACAAACAAATCAAGGAAAGAATGAAGCAACAAAAGCAGAGATTTAGGGAAAACTAAAGTACACTCCACAGGGTGGGAGCCGCTGGAGCAGCTGCTCAAAGGCCCCAATACAGAATCTTCACGGGTCCTAATATCCCCTAAACGTTTTCCATTGGCAACTTGCTGTTCACCTTATGTAAATGAAGTGGTGGCCCACAATCAGGCTGAAGTGAAGTTATAATGGTCACACTCCTATGCAAACATCTCATTGGTTGCTGAAGCAACCACTCAGAGGCTAAAGTGAAGTTACAAAGTTGCACTTCTATGCAAAGGAAGACTTGGCCTGCAATCAGTCTGACTGGTTGCGGACAGCAAGCAATCAGAGGCTGGAGTGAAGTTAGCAAGTTATGCTCCTATGCAAAGGTCTGATTTGTTGCAAAAAGCAACCAATCAGAGGTACTTTCAATTTCCCATCTGCCCAATGGAAGAGTGGAGGCTTGCAAAGGGAGTAGCCATTGGTCATTTTGTTACTTATGCCTAACAGATCTCCTGAGTCCATTACGGCTTTCCTTTCAACTAGTTCTAGGAAGTCAGCGTGAAAGGGCCTTAGGTTCCTTGCCTCCAGACCCTATTCTTCTGCCTCACTATGATCACACCACTGCACTCCAGCCTGAACCACAGACTGAAACCCTAGCTGTAAAACATAAAACAAAATAAAAAATCAGAATTGTGCCTTCCAATGAGTTGGTTTCCTGAAGAGTGATTATTTACCCAGTTTTTTATCTTCATA
The DNA here is from genome assembly GCA_963574635.1 of Cheracebus regulus. Classification (NCBI taxonomy): domain Eukaryota; kingdom Metazoa; phylum Chordata; class Mammalia; order Primates; family Pitheciidae; genus Cheracebus; species Cheracebus regulus. The sequence goes on from CAUYQU010025893.1 coordinate 7,862, forward strand.
ATCTCCATTGTCATCAGACCCATCCAATAAATTAAACCATTTTCAAATGATGTAAAAGCACCCTAGACCCCACTCACTTTGCCCACTCTGCCCGACAGGTAAGTCTCTCTTTTCTCCTGTTTCTGGAGGGTAGATAGGAAACCATCTAGAGGATGGTTGGTTGGCCAATTCACTCTGAAAAAGCTGTCAAGATATTTCACCCCCAGAGCCTGTCCCTGACATTAACCAAGATGTCTCCTCCTCAGGCTGCTTATTGCAGGGTTCTACAGACCTCACCCTTCTCGTGGCCAGGCACCCTGTGATGAATTTTGGCCTGAGATCAGTTATTATGTGAGAGACCTACAGTGGTTTTAATCATGGTGTGCATTAGCCCAGCTCGGACATCTGTCAGAATTGGAATCATGTGGTATCTCACTACTGAGATTTCCATGACTAGCCTTAGTGCTTTCTAAGCTTCAGTAGTCATTTCTGTCCCCCTTTGGTGAGTGTCACCTACCAGTGTGCCAATCAAGGTAGTATTTACTTAAAAATTTTAGTTAAATTGACTCACTTCCTGTAAATGTTAGATTCTTTATTAAGCATCAGCCTGGTAAAAATAGGCCCAAATGATGGGTTTGATGTCCTAGATTTATGAAGGCAGGGACCCTGGAGCCAGACTGCTGGCATCTGCATCATGGCATTGCTTGTCATTTGCTAGCTAGCTAACCTGGTGAGTTGTTTTTTCTCCTGTGCATCAATTTTCTCATCTGTAAAATGGAGTAATAATAATACCTACCTCATGGAACTGTTGTGGAGATTAATTTAAATGATAATGGTAGCTCACACTTACATGGTTCTTACTGTGTTCAAGGCAATGATGTAAGTAATTTATTTATATTAACATATTTAATGCTCTTAACAATCCTGTAGACATGGATGTGCTATTATTGTCATTTTACAGGTGGTGTTATTGAGTAACGGAGATATTAACTTGCTCAAAGTCACTTGGAAAATGTCCAGAGCTGGGATTTGAACCCATTCTCTGAGCACTGTCCCTGACATATAAGACATGCTCAGTAACCTTTGCTATTGTGTGATAATTAGTGTTCTTTTGTAATTAGTAAACTAGACATAAACAGAAATAAATGTGTCATTCAGCTAAAAATTTTCTTCACTTGCTTGAATATTGAATTAGTGCCATAGATATCTAGTGTTACCTCCATTGTTAGTAACCAAGAGATAAATAATGATATCCAGAATAGCAAGTTTAAATGAAGATGCTTTAAAAAGTGGTTGAATTCAGGAAATTAACCGGTCATATAGTTAACTGCTTTAACATAGGTACTAGTTAAATAGCAACAACTATAGCTACTAATTTCAAAAGAATATTATAGCATATAGCACAATAGCAAACGTCCTCTGTGTCACAGATAGTACTCAGAATAGGTTCAAATCCCAGCTCTGGACTTTTCCCAAGTGGGTGACATTGAGCAGGTCACTTAACATCTCTGTGGCTCAATAACACCCACTTGTAAAAAGTCAAAAATAAATAAAGCCAGAGAGTGAATATCTTCTTCCTATAATCAACTTCTTATTTCTTGTTAACATAATGAATTCGTTCTATAGAACCAGGGATACATAGGTAACTACTGAACTGGATATAACTAGAATAACTCAGAGAAGACTGGAACCTGGGAAGCAATCCTGAACAAGTCAAATTCTTCTCTTTTCTTGTTCTCTTTGTAGTATACATATCTAGTGGTACATAGGTTGTGAGTAAATTTGAAATATGTAGAAGTAATTAGAAAAAAGATTTGAAGGCATGATTCTGAAAAATCATGATTTACCACTCTAACTTCTGATTCCTTGTGATAATAATGAGATAATACTATAGAGAGCTGGTGATACGTATTTAACTAGGTTACTACAGGTAACTAAAGATAATTAGAACATTCATTTGAAGCCAAAATTGAAATGCACAGTCTTAATTTTTTTCTCTATTGGAGATGGGGTTTCAGTATGTTGCCCAAGCAATCTTCCTGCCTCAGCCTCATGAATGCAAGGCTTATAGCTTGCAGTGAACCCTGAGAATGAAGTACTCAGACAATCCCAGCTGAACGAGGCTGGGGGTAGCTCTTCTGAGACACTCCGCCCCATCATCTGTCCACCAAGTATTTACTGCCAGGGATGGTGGCTCATGCCTGTAATCCCGGCACTTTGGGAGGCCAAGGCGGGCGGATCACAAGATCAGGCATTCGAGATCAGCCTGACCAACATGGTGACACCCCACCTCTATTAAAAACACAAAAAATTAACTAGGCGTGGTATTGCCTGCCTGTAATCCCAGCTACTCGGGAGGCTGAGGCAGGAGAATTGCTTGAACCTGGGAGGTGGAGGTTGCAGTGAGCAGCTGAGATGAGCCATTGCACTCCAGCCTGGGCAACAAGAGCGAAACTCTGTCTCAAAAAAAATAAATAAATAAATAAAAAGAAAAAGAAAAAAGAAAAGAAAAGAAAGAAAGGGCTTGTTAAACCACAAACATCCACTAGATGACCATTTGAGGTCAGTCACTGGGCACCTGTGACCTTGTGCAACAATCGAACCGCATTTTCAGGTGGCTGTTTTCAGCATTCCTTATCACACCACACACTCCACTCCTTGTTCCGTTGGTCAAGGAGTGTCATTCTCAAGCACAAATGACATACACACAGTGCCTCAGTATTTTTCCCCGCCCCGACCTCTAATGCCTTGTACATAAGCTTGAATATGTTGCTGTGCACCCCCACATCTCTCCCTTCTTTAATTCTTACACCATGCTGGTCATCCAATGCAAGGTAAGTTTCTATCGCTCTTCCTTGGTCATAGATGCGTTGGGTGGCAGCACAGCACCATCTGCAAATGCCTAGCAAACAGATACAAAAAAGAATAAGTATAGTGTCCATCATCCAAATGCATATGTTTAACCCAGACAACCAAATATTTGAGTTTAACCATTGAAAGCCTTCTTGTAATTGCTGAAGGGTACTTGTTTGTAATTGCTGTGACCATTCTTCAAGTTGTTTCTTTAATTCACACTCAAGAGTGGAAATTTGAGAAGAGAAATGGTGATGATAAGCCCCTTGCAGATGTGCTTTCACTCTCTCCCAAGCATATTGGGAGCTATCGTATGGCATGGGTGTGATACAGATAGAATTTTATTGCCAATCACAATGTAAATTTTAATGGGTAATGGATGCCTGCTGCTGATCCCCCAGCCCTTCAACAACTGCTTCAAGAGCCTCCAGGTGAGACAGAATAGTTTTATCAATATTTACCTGTTCTTGAAGTTCATGGGTTACATTATATATCATGTGGTTCACCACCAAGGCTGTGTGAATAGATTTTGTCAGAGAAACAGCTGCAGTAGCAGCAGGTGCCAGTATGATAATAGCTGAGACTAAAAAGGCAATTAAAGTGGCCAGAAATCTTTTTTTCCGAGTATGAGATAGTGCTTTTCTAAATAGCTTCAGGGTGGAATCTTCTTCCCAGCTTCAGGCTAAATTTATAGGCAGCCACAATTCCACATGCCATTTTAAGATCATGACATAGGTTACATTTAACTGTGTAACGTTTTGATGAGACAAGCATGTAGCATACCAGCTACTGGAAGAGACTTTAATACTACAAAAGGATTGATTCTGCTCTGTGTTAGGAACACCTTGCCCAAAAAGAAGTATATAAGGGTGCGTAGTACAAATCAGGACTGTATCAGTAATATTACTCTGCAAAGAGAGGGTATAGTTGCCACCACTAGTCATGTACTCATCATGTGAAAGAACCCATTCAAAAAAGGAAGACCTAGTCTCCAAATTTGGATATGAGCAGGGCTTAAAGCTTGTTTCCCTTTTAGTTGTAATATTGGTCCTGAAAGCCCATACTCTGACCAGGTGATAGAACTATATCCATGAGGATCCCAGTCAAGTAATGCGCCATTATCAAACAGAGGCCCTTGGTGCAGCACAGGTTGTCTGCACAGAGACCACTGGACGGCCTCAAACTTAAATTGCCACTCCCTACTCGGACACTACATGGGAAGATCAGGTGCTTGTGTAGCTTCATTAGAGACCTCAGTAAGATTAGTGGTAACAGCAGAAATAAAGGTCAAATTTGCAAGCTTAGCATCCCTTTTGGGCTCTTAGTAAAGATACTCCTGAGGAATAAGAGTAACACACTTATCATGTGCTTTGGTGGAAAAACAAAGAGGAGGATTACTAGACAATAAAATCAAGGAGTCATTAAGTTTAATTCATCCCAAATTTTCAGTTAAGAGGTAAGACAGGGGCAACTGTGGACCTCCTGTCCAAGAAATATCATTAGATGACAAAGGCAGGTCAGCATCCCACCATGTAACAACATTAAAAACAGGGGACTCAGAACATGACTCCAATAAACTTGTTCTTGAGCTGATCCCACTTGGCAAAGGACAAGAATTACCAGCCACCCTAACATCCATGTCTGTCTTACTTTCTCAAGACGTTTCTCCAATTACTGCCAGGTACATAAGAAACAGATTCTCTGCAGTTTTAGGGGCTTCCACGGCTGCAAGCCAGATAGTTCCTTGTTGATCCAATTTCTTTAGCTGTCCTCAAGTAATGTCAGAGGTCTTCCGAATCATCACTGTCATTGCTGGTGGATTCTCCAACGACAGGTCCTGTTCTCAAGGAAATAGCCCCATATTCCCCCTTTTTTGTTTATTAAGATATATTTTAAGAGTTTGATGAGCTTGTTTAATAATGGCCTAACTGGTTGAGTTATAAGGGATGCTAGTTTTATGTTGTATGTGCCAAAGTTGCAATGCATATGCAAATCGAGCACTAAGATAGCAAGGGCCGTCATCAGTTTTTATAGTTTGTGGAAGGCCTAAAGTCATAATAGATTCAAACAAATGAGCAATTGCATCTTTTTAGTTTTTTCTCCAGTCTGGGGAGTAGCATGTATCAGGCCCATATATGTGTCCATGGTAACATGGAGATATTTAAAATGTTCAAAAGGTCTATACTGAATGACATTAGTTATTAGATTTACCCCATGTGGGGTCCCTCATTAATGACACACATTGGACTAAAGTGCCAAGTAACAGTACATATCATTCCATTGTCCTCCCACTGTGTGTAAGTTATAAAAATTCTAACCCTTACTGTATACCTGCCCAAACACAATTATGGCTACATCATGGTAAAGGAAATGTCTTAACAATTTTAGTTGCAGGTAGCCTCAAACCAGGCAATGCAATCAATGCCACTTTCCCAAACATTCCCTCCTGTACTAAAGAACAAAGCCAGAAAAGTAATGGATTCCACTTTAGCTGGGAAGTCCTGCCACGGAGACCAGGCCCATAGCCTCTAGTTAGGCAATTATAATATCTTAGACTGGAGCCCCCACAGCCATTTACAGGGTGATCATACTAATGTCTGCATCTATCGTGGCATCACTGACAGTTTTGTAGCCAATGCCCATTCTCCTATAATTTGGGACGATAGGAGGATGGGATAGTCCAGACCCCAAGTAGAATTCATGCCACCCCAAGACACTCTATGGCACCTGGGACATCTTAGCACCCCCCTTAACACCTGGCATGGGACATATCATAATTCCAGTCACAATGATACTATGACCTTTTTTCATAATCACACTGATCAGTGCCTGATTTGCACTACCCATTCGTATATTTTCCTTATGGGAACTGATATTTCTATTATACCCCAAAACTCCATGTTTGTGACCTGAATGCAGGGACAGGATTGGTTTGCCTCTTGTATCTCTAATTATAATATATCTAATTTAAATATTACTAGTGTCATGCTATTGAGGAGACAGTCTGAGGCTTTCCTACCAGTCAATTTAATACATGATTGGCAAGGTTCCTCTGCCCTTGCCACCTTAGAACGTGCCCTGTCCCAGGTCAGACACAAAAGATTCATAATTACACTTAGAGACTTTATAGTCTCAGCCATAGTCATCCTAGCAACTGCTAGTATTGCTGTAGCATCTATTGCTGAATCAGTGCAAATAGCTACTTTTGTAGATAATTTGGTCAGAAATGTGTCTAATGAACTTCTCTTATAGCAGGGCGTGGATCAAAAGATTCTTGTGCATCTGCAAGCCCTCAAGGCTACTTTGAAATATGTAGGGGAACAACAAGATGCACTGGCATTCCAACAGCAGTTCAACTGTTACTGGGAGCATAAGCATATTTGTATCATCTCTCTACCTTGGAATCAATCAATACATAGTTGGGATAAGGTGAAACAACAGCTCTGGGGAACTTTCCATGATAATTTAACAACAGATGTAAAACAACTTAAAACTAAAATTCTAGAATCCTTAAATGCTGTAGATCTACATGCCCAACAAACAGCCATAAGGAAGGGTGTGCAAGAACATCTCTCCTGGATTGACCCCCACTCCTGGGGGTTGCTACCTGATTGGAAAAGGATGTTGCTGATTATACTCATGTTTGCCTTATGTTATTTACTAATTCTAGGATGCAAAGCCAGAATAGGAGCAGTTACCACCATGCCTTACAGACCTGTTGCTGCACACATCTGTGCTCTTCAGTCAACAAAACCTGATGCAGAAAACAGAAAAGGGGGAGATGTAGGAGGTGATTCAGGGTGGTGGGAAAAATTATAAAATAGACACAAACCTTGGCAGGCTGGAAGATTTTTACAAAAGCCTCAGAATAGGATTTGGCTGAAGGCAGCCAGATTTTCTTATCTGGTGCCTGAAAGCTTAGATTAGGTACAAAGGAAGGTAAGGGAGTTTATATAAAGAGCTTGTTTACTCATGTGGTCCTAAGACCGGCCTTTGAACATCCGCAGGTGCATGACTGCTCTCTACTCAGGGAGTCAACAATGTTATTACCCACAAATGGTGTTTGCTTTAGGCCTCAGAATCCAGCCTTTACATTATCCACAAGTGTGTTGATTCAAAGCCTCTGTCATTAAATCTATACTGGATCAATGCCCGGAGTGCCAGCTTGTCAGGGTTGTGGCTACTGACTTTTTATAGCACCCTCCTTGGTATCTGTAAGCTGTCCGTACCCCCTCCCCACTGTTTTACTGGATATCTGTGTCTGAATGCATTTGGTCATCCATCACTGGGTCAGGGTCTGCCAGTCCAACCTGGCAGCAAAGTGCTGGGATTACAGGCGTGAGCCACCATGCCCAGCCATGCCATGCTAAATTTTGAACTTGCTTGGGATAAGAAATCACTTTATGCCTCCCATATTAATTCTTTTGAAATGGTTATGTGTTGGGAGAAGGTCTTAACATGTGTATGAGGGAGTATATGTTGCTTGCTGAGAGGTGATGGCAAGGAACACTGAGCCATTCCCAGGCAGAAAACTGCTAGAATAGTAGGCAATATGTACCAGTCATGCACTAGTTAAACCAGTTCCCCAAACACAGGATATTTGACCTTGTCCCCATTGCTGACTCACAAAGAGTACTTTCTAGCTTATTTCTATTTTAGTAGTGAACAGGCACTATCTGCCTGTTTAGTTTATCTTTATTCTATGAAGAAACACTGAGCATCTGCTTATTAAAATTAAAAATAATCACTTGTTCACAAAGAATAAATACGTGGGTCAGAGTTTGCTCGGCTTTCAGTTGGGAAATGCTGTCAGTCCCCTGATGGTCCCACTCTGATTCCCACTTTTGCACTCTATCTTTGTTTCTGTTTCTTAATTCCTTCAGCACTGCCTGGGTTGGGGGTCTCTATGACTGAGCTGGTCTCGGCAGTTATGTCTGGTAAAAGAAAATAAATCTCATGACTCAAAAATCATTAAGCCAAAGGGAAAAGTCAAGCTGGGAACTGCATCAGGCAAACCTGCCTCCCATTTTGTTCTTAAATAAGATAGCTACAAACAAAGCTACACACATACCTTATAATTTGCCCACTGAGATATTCCTTTTGGGCCCCAAGATGTCTACCTTAAAATGGCTCTGTTGAATTTTACCCTGACAGTGTAAATTGATAACTTATCTTCACAGGTTCTAGAAAAAGGACAGAACTCAAGTCATCCCTCTGCTCATCTGAGACAGATGCATGTCTGATTGCTTTCTCTAATGTAAAAATGCAGCTTCACTGAGCTGACAAAGGCATAAGTGACTATTTCTCTACCCTTCTCTCACATGTAAATTGTGTATTCAGTGAAAGGTTTCTCAAACACTCAAAAGAATGCAACCATTTATCTGTTATCTACTCCCCACATCTTTAAGAAATTTTTTCCTTTTCCCCCTATATCTGCCTTTTTGCCTTTAAATATTGAAGTCCACAAAATCTTTGGAGAAAGGTATAGACCTACATTCCAGGTGCTTGTTCTTAACCTTGGTAAAATAAAATTTCTTACAGTTAATTGAGACCTGTCTCAGGTAGTTTTTGGTTTACAAATTGGTAACCACAAAGCAATTCTGAGTGGAGGTGCCCCTGACCTTTGACAAATCTTCTATTAGTGCCTGGTACCAGCTTGAGATATCTTTATTGCTCAAACCAATAGGACAATTTGCTGAGGCCTGGGAACTCTCCCCCTCCAGACAATCCCTGATCTCCCCAGATTTGATTGATATTTAAGGTTTATTTTGCTGTACGACTCCTTTTCTGAAGTTTTACTCACTTTCAACAAAGAAGGCGAGTTTTTCTGCTTCCATGACGTTGGAGGGCAGGCAACTCCTTTCTGAAGTTGGAGCTCACTTCCAACAGGGAAGGCAAGTTGGAGTTTTTTTTCCTGCTTCTAGGCTAGTAGAGGGCAGTGTTGAGCCTGGACTCCATGCCTAGGTAAGTAGCTGAATTAGTGATTTATCTTGAAAATTCTCCTTAATGACCTCAAGTTAAGAATAACAACCAGCTGCTCTTAATTTCTCCTTACCATCAGCCGTACTCAGGAATTATATACATTGTATAATCATTGTTTTGCTAAACAGTTTTTTCATTTATTTGTTGCTGTTTTTGTTGTTTGAGTCTTTTTCCCATTGGATTTGACTACTTAACTATGAAGAAAAGTTACAAATTGTGGGGAACAAGGCGTCTCCATCAGCTAAATTCCTGCAGCTGTGGGAGAGGGAAGAGAATAAACAGCCGGCAACAGAAAAACGAAGATTTTGACTACCTGAGGAGCTTTATTTAGATAGCAAGGCCATCTTTTGCTAGCCAAGCCAAACTGTGCCCCACACTGCAGTGCTGTAGCTAAGGTTTTGCCCTTCTTTTCACCACAACAGCTTGGGTTTGGTTCCTAAATCAGGTCCTTTCTGGTTTGATATTTGTGTTATTTTTGAAATATCAGCAGTTTGTTCCAGCTAAAATAGGGTAATGAGATTTAAAACAATTTTTTAAGAGCTCAATGACTCAAAGTCAGCTTAATTAAAAGTTAATATCCACGATGTGTATATGTGTATTTAAAATGTCTTTAAGGTTTTTTTATTTTGTTTTTTGGGGGAATGGAGTTTCGCTCTTGTTGCCCAGGCTGGAGTGCAATGGCACAATCTTGGCTCACCACAACCTCTGCTTCCCGGGTTCAAGTAATTCTCCTGCCTCAGCCTCCCGAGTAGCTGGGATTACAGGGCATGTACAACCATGCCGGGCTAATTTTGTGTTTTTAATAGAGACAGGGTTTCTCCATGTTGGTCAGGCTGGTCTCAAACTCCTGACCTCAGGTGAACCACTCACCTCGGCCTGCCAAAGTGCTTGGATTACCAGCATAAGCTACTGCACCCAGCCTGGTTTTTTTTTTTTTCCCCCTCTCCTAGGACCTGTTTTTTGAGAAAAAGTAGTTTTTCCTTCTCAGTCAAAAGAATTCTGTTTTCTCCATTTACTTCTGCCTATCTCTGCTTTGTCTTGCTCCCCTCTGCTGCATGAGGGACCTAAAATAGTTTCTAATAGCTTGGAATTTCTTAAAGAAAACAGAGAAGGCACCAGACTCCTTTTTGTGGAGGAACATCTGTTTTTCCTTACGGAATCCCAAGATCTAAACAGACAAGTTCTTCTCAGATCTTAAACTGCTTGCTTTTGTACTGTGTTACCTGATTTTTGGACTAAGTTATTACAACAGAGGCTACCTTTCGGGTGTTTAAGAAAAGGTGTAGTTTAGACACTTAGCAGAAAGTATTTGTAACAAAGTGCACTGCAAAAGCATCATATGGTCTAGAATCATGATAATTCTATCTTTTGGAGACCCAGGATTCAGCATAGGCTCTGCCCAGAGCTTAAGATCCAGTTAAAAGCTAGAGACTAGGCCAGGCACAGTGGCTCATGCCTGTAATCCCAGCACTTTGGGAGGCTGAGGTGGGTGGACCACAAGATCAGGAGTTCAAGGCAAGCCTGGCCAACATGGTGAAACCCTATCTCTACTGAAAATATAAAAATTAGCTGGGCATGGTGGCATGTGCTTGCAATCCCAGCTACTAGGGAGGTTGAGGCAGGAGAATTACTTGAACTGGGACCTGGGAAGCAGAGATTGCAGTGAGCCTAGATCGAACCACTGCACTCCAGCCTGGGCTACAGAGGGAGACTCCATCTAAAAAAAAAAAAAAAAAAAAAAAGCTAGAGACTTAATTCAGAGCTATCTATATAAATAAAATTGGCCTTTTATAATCCTATGATAGATTTCTATAATTTTATGTTTGATTTGGCATTTTTAATCTCTATCTAGCACACCAGACTGTTTCTCTCTGTACTTTTAGATGTTAATTCCTCTATCTGATTTTTCACCTGAGAGTTATTCCTTTAATATGAAAATGTAGGGCTTTCTCTCTGACAACTGGTTAGGATAATAAAACAGGTTATCAAGAAATCAAAAGTCTAAGATAGGAAAAAAGAGGTCTTGTGAATCTAAAAGATCTACTTTGATCTGTGTGACTAATACATGTGTTTATTTATGTGTCATTTATGAAATATTTCACTACTAAAAATATATATAAGAGATCTAATTAATTAGCTTAAAGGAAGAAAGCACTTACTCTGTCAGAAAATTAGAGATTTGAAGCCAAATGCTTTTTTAAGTTCATGTGACTTAAGTAAATCTTTAAGAAATAAGCTGGTTTTAAAATTATTGGTAAAATAAAATTAGAAATGGCTTCAGAATTGTCAACATACATTATTGTGTAGATTTATTGGTCAAGTGCTTTTGTATTTATCTCTGCTAGATTTCAGGTGTCAAAATTTGGCATAAGGGTTATAAAGTTATGGATACAACTCAAAAGAGAATTATCTTCATTTACATAGTTTTTTGATAAACAAGACATTTCATTTTGTTCATTTAATAAAAACAGCTAAATCCTGAGTTACTAGTCAAGAAAATCCCCATTTGTCTAACCTTAAGGTTCTTACTTAGGAAAACCTGAAATTCACAGGCTATAAAAATGGTTAATAGGGAAATAACATTAAAGGATAACTATCACAGTTTGCATAAGTAACCTACGTAAACTACTTTTAAAAATTAATCAATTAGGTGAATGTAATGGAATAAATGCTAGCACTGTAATCCTAGCACTTTGGGAGACTGAGGCAGATGCATCAGTTGAAGCCAGGAGTTTGAGACCACCCTGCCCAACATGGCAAGACCACATCTCTACTAAAAATACAAAAATTAGCTGGACATGGTGGTGCATGCCTGTAGTTCCAGCTACTTGGGAGGCTAAGGCACAAGAATCACTTGAATCCAGGAAGCGGAGCTTGCAGGGAGCCAAGATGGTGCCACTGCATTTTAGCCTGGGTTTCAGAGTGAGACTCTGTCTCAAAAACAAAAACAAAATCCTTGTCATATAATTTAGAAACTAAAGTTATATAGTTAAATAATAGATACTCATTAAATGCCTGGGTCATTTCCAATTTTTTAAAAATTATAGGAAAACATTTATCTAAAATGTGTTCTTATTTAAAGGAAAATAATTTTTGTCTAATTCAAAGGTTATTTAAAGGCTATCTAAGAAACAAGGTGAAAGGAACCAGTAAATAAGAGGGCTGTAAATAAAGTTATAAATATAAATAGGTATTTTCGGTTAGAAGGGTTAGAAGGAAAATAATTTTATATGACAAAGAATCTTGTATCATAAATATTTGTCCTAAAATAATATGACTGGTTATTTAAGAAAAAGAAATGTCTAGGATAAAACAGGAAGTGCAAACGTGTTGTAAATGGTTCATATAATAAGGTTTGTGTCTGGGCATGGTGGCTCACACTTGTAATTCCAGCACTTTGGAAAGCTGAGGCAGGTGGATCACCTGAGGTCAGGCGTTTGAGACCAGCCAGACCAAAATGAGGAAACCCCATCGCTACCAAAAATACGAAAAAAGTTAGCCAAGTGTGGTGGCACACACCTGTCATCCCAGCTCCTCGGGAGGCTGAGGCAGGAGAATCACTTGAACCCAGGAGGCGGAGGTTGCAATGAGCCGAGATTGCGCCACTGCGCTCCAGCCTGGGCAACAGAGCGAGACTCCATCTCAAAGAAAGAAAAATAAGGCTTGTAGAAAGATAATTTATGGGAAAAAAACTACAATAAGGTTTGTAAAAAGAGGATTTCTGAGAGAAAAATACAGCAATAATTAAAAGGAAATTATGTGTAATCTTTTTAGAGACTGGGTTTTGATATAAGAAACATTAATACACTAAACAATTGGTTAGAACAACAAGAATTTTAAGGTATTCATTTACTCTTAGTAAAATTACAAGATATTTTAATTTTTTTTATCCCAAAAGGTCAACTCTTACTGTGTTTTGCTGTTTCAGCTTTCTGTCCCTTTTGAGAAAGCCTGAGATAATATCCTTCTTCCTCAACTTCTTCAGCTCCTGTAACTTTTTTCCTCAGGTTCTATTGTTGTGGCCTGATGCTAAAAATGTTTTATCATGAGAGATCCAAGATGGCGGATTAGGAGCAGCTCAGGATTGCAGCTCCCAGTGAAAGTGCAGAGGGTGAGTGGACGCCGCATTTCCAGACGGATTTTTATTACCCCCAGACCAGGAGATTCCCAGGCGGAGCAGCCCCACGG
>CAUYQU010025898.1:0-10766 GCA_963574635.1 Cheracebus regulus
AGATAGCATGGGGAGAAATGCCAGATATAGGTGAAGGGGAGGAAGGCAACAAATTACACTGCCACGTGTGTACCTATGCAACAATATTGTATGTTCTTCACATGTACCCCAAAACCTAAAATGCAATAAAAAAAATAAATAAGTATATACTAGTTTTGAAGATGGAGAAAAATCTTTCCAGATAAATGGTGTGTAGTCATGATATATCTTATCTGCATAACAAATTTAAAAGCAAATGATGTCTTGCTTGTTAAATTTCTCAGAATTCAGCATTCTTCTGGCAGACATCCACAAAGAACTGACAAGGAAAGAAGAGAGATTCGAGCCTGGATGAAAAGAAAACGAAAAGAAAGAATGGCGAAGTACTTGAATGAGCTGGCAGAAAAGAGAGGGCAAGAACATAATCCTTTCTGTCCCAGAAGCAATCCAGTAAGTCTGCAGTGTCAAGGGTAATGGAATTATAGAATATGTGTAATTACTTTCCTGTTAAATTTTCAAGAAAAGGATTAACATTATTTGGATACATGTTTAATTTGGCATATAGAAAAGACAGCATTTTACTTAAGTCAGGAAAAGCTAAGAAATTACCTTAAAATGTTGCAGGATATTGTGCTAACCAAGTTATACTGAATTATCTTAAGTATTTTTTTGTCCCCCAGGCTAATGATGGCTGTAGCATTTTAGCAAAAGGAGGAGGTTGAGTGATTGGGTGACCAATTGGAGTTGTTCCTTTCTTTTTCTTTTCTTTTTCTTTTTTTTTTTTTGAGACAGAGTCTTCCTCTGTTGCCTAGGCTGGAGTGCAGTGGCACAATCTAGGCTCACTGCAACCTCCGCCTCCCAGGTTTAAGCGATTCTCCTGCCTCAGTCTCCCAAGTAGCTGGGACTATAGGCGCATGCCACAACACCTGGCTATTTTTTTTTATTTTTGGTAGAGACAGGGTTTCACTGTGTTAGCCAGGATGGTCTTGATCTCCTGACCTCATGATCCACCAGCTTCAGCCTCCAAAAGTGTTGGGATTACAGGCGTGAGCCACTGCATCTGGCCGTTCCTTTAATTTTCAATAAGAGTCAATAGCAGTTGAAACAATTGACTATGCATATTAAAGCCATTTTTAAAACTCACTTTTAAAATTAAAAACATTTTCTAGGCCTGCTCCCTTGCTTAGTTTATGACATTTATTTGTTAGAAAACTTTGAGGTTGGGCACGGTGGCTCAGGCTTATAGTCCCAGCACTTTCGGAGACCAAAGTGAGAGGTACACTTGAGACCAAGAGTTGAGAACATCCTGGGGAACATAGTGAGACCTCTTCCCTACAGCAACAACAAAAAATTAGCCAGGTGTGATGGCACACATCTGTAGTCCCAGATACTCAAGAGGCTGAGGCAGGAGGATCATTTTAGCCCAGAAGTTTGAGGCTGTATTGAGCAGTGATCTCCCACTGCACTCCAGCCTGGGTGACAAAGCCAGTCTCTGTGTCTACAAATAAAGCAGAAGCTAACAAATAAAACTTCAATTTTCTGTCCACAAGTTACCTACAAAGAATAAAAATAGACATAGTCCAGTTAGAAACCAATAGAACAATGTCACTTCTATGTGTGTGGTTTTTGTTTTTTAACTATCTTTAAAACCATCAGCATTTATTTACTGAGCCCTAAGTACGGACATCACCATCGCTAGGTCAGGTATATTTTTCTTCAGATGGTAAAACAAAGCAGTGTTACTTTGATAGTCAACATTAGTATGAAAATTACATTTAGATTACAGTTTATCTTTTACTTTTAATCTGAAGTAAAATACAATATCCCTTCATTTTTTCAGCATCATTAGGAAAACAAATTCTTTAGGTGAATTTTCCAGATAAACTGTCCCATTAAAACACCAAATGGTGCAGAAGTAGGTAAACTATTGTATAAAGTGTGCAATTTACTTACCTGTCTCTGAAAAGAGCATATTGGTGTTAAGAAATATTTTCTTGATAGCGCAGGAGACATGGTTGTGACCTCCAGGGCTACTGAGGTACATGACCAGAATCTTAAAGTGTGTGCATGTGTATTTTGAGTATGTGTGTATGTGTGTGTGTTCCCCCTCCCTATGCAGAATGGGTTCTGACATCACCTTTTCTGTCAGTGAAGTAAATACCCAAGACGGTTAGAATTGTGTCCAAATTTAGAATATATTGGCCAGGAATGGTGGCTCATGTCTGTAATCCCAGCACTTTGGGAGGCCGAGATAGCAGGATCACCTGAGGGCCAGGAGTTCAAGATCAGCCTAGGCAACATAGTGAGACCTCATCTCTACAAAAAAATAAGAAAATGAAAATAAGCTAGGCATGGTGGCACACGCCTATAGTCCTAACTACTCAAAGTGATAAAATCACTTGTGCCCAGGAGTTTGAGGTTATAGTGAGCTGTGATCATGCCACTGCATTCCAGCCTGGGCAACAGAGTGAGCTCTTGAATCAAACAAACAAGCTCTAAGGATATAAGAACTGCTTGGTTCTTAGATTTTGTGGTCTCATTCAAGATTGCAAACAGTTGTTGTTTTGTTTTGTTTTTTAACTTCTATTTTGGTAAAGGGATGGGATTAGTGAGGTGTTAATGTAATTAAAATTTTCATTTGAATTTCTATTAGAAATCAACAAGACCTTTAATTTGTTAGTAACTTCTTCTCTACAGGACCTTGAAAAAGTGAATTTACTTCTGAGTATCTGTTTTTATATACATAATTATGTGTGAAAAGAACCTCACATGTAACTCATACCAATAGTTCTTAATATTCTAGAATAATATGTATGTGTCTGACATTTGTTATTTGCTTTCCAGTGTATAACTTGAAGAGTTTACAAGTCACAGTCAATGCACTATAGTAGGTTTCTGATAAACATTTTAAAACATAAAAATGATTATTTTAAATGTCTAGTTTCTGCTTTACTAACAAGCTCTTCGTGAGATTAATCAAAAGATTGAGTACAAAGCATAGGTGCTCCCACCTAAAATGTTCCTACTTTCCATTTCTAGTGCAGCCAATAAGGTTCTCTCTTTATTAATTCAATAAAATATATTAATTGAACTAGTAAAATAGATTTTGCATTCCATTTATTAAATTGGTTTTTAATTACATGATGTTTTAATTTAACATTTTTATGTTTTGTGCGAGTAGGAAGCTTCATCAGATACAACATTGTTTTATAATGTTTTCTAAATAACAGAATTATGTCTAATGGTTTAGTTATTTGGATTGAACAATAATAAACCAACTGGATATTTCTTACGCAGCTGTACATGACTTCAAGGGAAATCAGGCTGAGTCAAAAGATGAAGCATGAAAAAGACAGGTGAGTTTAGTAGCTATAACCCTGTGCATTCTCTCTTAACTTCCTTACCTGAGGCATAGATTAATGCCTTAGGAATTCTGTTTTCACAATAGTCTCTTTTTTGTCAATAAATAGAAAATTATGGGAGATATCACTGCAAGGGAAATGATGAGACTCACTAGCCTTTTTACAAATTTGCTTTCAAATATTATGTGTTTCATTCAGTTTTTATGACTTTTATTTCTGCTGTTCTCCCTTTCCCAACCCAGATATGTACATCCATTTGGGAAATGCTCCAGAGACTAAAACTATAAGTACCTTTAATAATATACTGCCTTATCATTTTCAGAAATCTGGTGAATAGAAGGATGTGAGAAGCATTAAAGAAAGAAAATGCTAGGTGAAATTAGCTGGGCGTGGTGGTAGGCACCTGTAATCCCAGCTACTTGGGAGGCTGAGGCAGAAGAACTGCTTGAACCTGGGAGGTGGAGGTTGCAGTGAGCCGAGATTGCACCATTGCACTCCAGCCTGGGTGACAAGAGTGAA
The DNA here is from genome assembly GCA_963574635.1 of Cheracebus regulus. Lineage (NCBI taxonomy): Eukaryota > Metazoa > Chordata > Mammalia > Primates > Pitheciidae > Cheracebus > Cheracebus regulus. The sequence goes on from CAUYQU010025898.1 coordinate 3,861, forward strand.
ACTCTTGTCTTAAAAAAAAAAAAGAAAAGAAAAAGAAAATGCTAGGTGATCTTCAAACACTATATTCCCTCTGGATAGATGAACTGAAAGTGACTCTTAGTAAATGATGTTTAATTTATCTACAGATTGCTGCTCTCTCAACACTACACTCATCGAATCTCACAAGCATACGGTCTGATGAATGAACTATTATCTGAGTCAGTACAACTACCAACAACTGCATGGAAACCATTGCCTAACAAATCCAGCCCTTCTCAGTTTTCCAGATATCAACACTGCCCTTCTCCAAGAGGGTAAGACAAGGTTTGACATGCCATTTGGCAAGATAATGTAAAGCTTGATAAGAAGAAATGTAGCACTTTCGTGACCTAAGTTCAGTGCATTTGCATTTACCCTGCCTAGAGTTATGATGATAAAGTCAAGGAAAAAAGTAACCTCATAATTATGAGGTCTTTATGCATTGATAGAATGACGAAGGAAAGAGGCAAAAATTGTGTCACATTTCTCACTAAGCTTACAGAGCATTTAGGTATACCAGAAGTATGAAATTTCACATCTGTGCAGTCTAGCTTTCTTTTACTTAGTTGTTAATATTTACCTCGGTAATTCACCTCCTGACTGCTCACCCTATTTTCCCACTTGTCATTTTCTCTTTTGCAGAAACAGCCAGTCCCCAGCTGCTTACCACTTCCCTTTCTGCTACCTGCCCCTGACCTGCCCATTTATGCTCACTCAACAGTAGTTACTATTACGTATTTTACTTTAATCACCTGCGGAGGGCTTAGATATGAGTTAATAGGCAGGAATTAACTATAAACATGGAATGCTGAAGAAAACTACTCAAGTATAAAATTTCTTATATATGGCCAACAAACATGCAAAGTTCTATTAATATTTGTTGGTGATCATAAGATGAACATGAATTGGAGTACAGTATTGTTAAGAATCACCACCTTTGACAAAATAAATTATTAGAATTATAAACATAATCACATAATTTAAGAGCCTAGAGGTTATACTAGCAACACAAACCCAGATGTAATCAGATCATTTGTGTGTGTAGCGTGGAGTTTACTTCACATACCAAAGATTCCCATTCAGACTTTTCTAGAATAAAGCAGGGGTGAAATACATATATAACTGCCCAATATATGTAGAATTTGAAACGGGGAGTGAGATAACCACAAAAAATTTTTGTGAAAAAAATGAGGTTTGAGGTACGAGTTACAAAGAATAATTTGTTGAGCGTTATTATATGTTAAGTACATTACTGAGGTACTGAATAGACAGTGTCAAGTGAATGTATTAATTTGAGCTATATTTTGGGCTTTTTTTTCCCTTAAAGAGACAGGATCTTGCTCTCTCACCCAGGCTGGAGTGCAGTAGCATTCACCAGAGCAATCACGGCACACCACAGCCTCCACTCTCTGGGTTCCGGTGATCCTTCTGTCCCACCCTCCCCAGTAGCTGGGGGCTATAGGCCTGCCCCACAGCATCCCGCTTAATTTGGGCTTTTTGAAATATTAAAGTTCATCATGATATGAGATTCTAGTAATATAATAATTATGTGATTTCTACTTTAGAGAGAATCAGCATGGTCACAGTTTTCTGAAAAATCAACCTGGAAAAGTCAAATGTACGTTTAAACCGAGTTATATCCATAAGAAGCCTTTTGGGCAACCTCAAGACTCACCTTTGTCACGTGGTAAGACTTAAAGCTTTTTTGTAAATTATGTGATTTGGACCTATTCCTTCTTGTCTCCAAAGTTGTGTTTTCATTAGTAAAAGATATAAATGTGAATAAAAAGAAGTTCTGATTTGAACAGAATGCATGGCATTGATAAAGATAGCTGTAATTTTTTTTTTCTACTTTGAAATAAGGCTCTAGGAATTTTTCTAAATGAATGGCTTTTTTTATAATAGCATTTAAACATTCAGGGTATTAGATATAACTTTTTTTTAGAGTCTGTTTCTTTTGTATATCTGGCCAAAGATGTAGACATTTGAAAAAATCAGGTTCTGATAGATTGCAGGATGAATACATCACAGAAGAGGAATGCTAAGAAGCTCAGATTAAAATAATATTATGTTTTTATCCTTTGGACATTCTTTTCCACATTTGAAGATATATCCATTATTTACTTTTTTTAGTTAATTGTGCCATATTTCAGTTTTGATGACTAAAGCAAAGCAGTTATTTGTAATATGTTTACATATTAATAATATAATAGTTGACATGTAGTATAAATATATACATTTAAAAATGTAAAATAGGCCTCGCATGGTGGCTTATGCCTGTAATCCCAACACTTTGGGAGGCTGAGGCAAGCAGATCATGAGGTCAAGAGATCTAGACCATCCTGGCCAACATGGTGAAACCCTGTCTTTACTAAAAATACAAAAATTAACTGGACATGGTGGTGCACACCTGTAATCCCAGCTACTCAGGAGGCTGAGGCAGGAGAATCACTTGAACCCAAGAGGTGGAGGTTGCAGTGAGCCGAGATCGTACCACTGCACTCCAGCCTGGCAACAGAGCGAGACTCCATCTCAAAAAAAAAAAGTAAAATAACAACTAATTTATGAGGCAGGTTCTGTTTAAGTTTGTTTAAGTTCTTTAATTACAACCCTGTGAGATAGGTGCTATTATGTTTCCACTTTAAAGACAAGGAAACCAAGGCAGAGAAAACTTAAATAATGGCCCAAGATCATACAGCTAGGAAGTGGTAGAGCCAAGATTTTACCCTAGGATGGGTCTAGAGCCTAGACACATAGAACCAACACTTCATTTTGCTGCCTCAATTTAGAAAATTGAAATTTCCATGAATCCCAATTCTTTAGATGAAACTCTTTATGGTTTGGTTAGCCCTTGGCTGTTTTTGTTTTTTTTTTTTTTTTTTGAGACAGAGTCTGTTGCTCAGTCTGAAGTGCAGTGGCATGATCTTGACTCAGTGCAACCTTTGCCTCCTAGGCTCAACCTTCTGTGTAGCTAGGATTATAGGTATATGTCACCATGCGTGGCTAATTTTTGGTTGTTTGTTTTTTTGTAGAGATGGGGGTCTTGCTGTGTTGCCCAGGCTGGTCTTGAACTCCTGAGCTCAAGCATCTACCCACCTCAGCCTCCCACACGTGCTGAAATTACACACGTGAGGTATCATGCCCGGCCAGATCTCACACGTGCTGAGATTACACGTGTGAAGTATCATGCCCGGCCAGATCTTGGCTTTTTTGATTGACAAATTACAGTAAGAGAATACTGCTTTTTCAAAACTAAAGTTTCAAAATAGTGAACCATGCTTTAAAAAAAAAAATCTTATTTTATACCTGATACGTTTGCCACAATTAGATACATATCTAAAATTGCCAAGGTTTTAAATACCTGAGCCATGGTTTCTTCACATCTGATGAAAGTCTTGAATTATATGGAAGTATGTCTTCCTGTTACATGTATTCAATTTCAAGCCTTTATTTTTACCTTGTGCTTTGACGGTTGCTGTGGCCTTAGCCTGTCCTTCTGTTAGTCTCACCTGCCCTTGATGGATTATGCTTGAGGAGGTGCTTCTGCTACTCCTGAAGCCCTCAGCAACACTCATACCCACGCAGAAACATTTAGACCCTCTGCTTTGCCTTCAAGTCATCCGCTGTGTATTCTCCTGCCTCCTTGAACTCCTTTCCCCATAGAATCCATACTGATTAGCAGCTTGTTTTCCAACCACATGCCATACTTTTGTGCCCCCTTATACCTTGTATGTCTCACTTTGTGTTTGAAGACATTCCTAATCTTAATTCTTTAGTTCGTCCAATCTGATATAATCAATATAAAATTCTACATTCTCATTTCTAAATTGAGAGTAATACTTAACCTGCATGGTTGCTATGAATTAGAGATACTGGTGGCTAAAGTAGTTATTTTTCTGTCCTTTGATCCCTTATTCACATGTTTATGTCCCTCTTGAGGGACTACAACAGGCATCTTGTTAAGGTTACTTATAAACTTCATGCCCCATACTAGATTAAATGCTTTGCAGCAGTATTCTCTTACTCATCTTTGTATTACCCCTCACATTGAACAAATGAAATACTCAAACATTGAACAAATGGATAAATGGAAAAAATAGTGATTGAGCTTTTTGCCTAAGCATAGCTATTTATAAACAAATTATGGTTCAAGGATATTAATAAGCAGGTATTATAGTATTTATACCATGTCAGAGAATAATACCATATACCTGGTTGTTGTCCTAGCTAACCTGTCACTTAGCTTCCCCAGACTTATAAGGCAAAGATAAAAGAGAGCTTGAGTGCTTGTGGATATTCTGACTTCTCTGCCTCAGTAGAGCAGGCTCTGGCTCCCCTTGTTTTTGTGGCCTCTGTCACACCCAGACCAAACCATTTCACCTGGCTACTTTCAGAAGTTTCAGGTCCCCCAGTGTTTGGGAGAACGGAGGGAAACCCAGGCAAGAATGATTCCAGGCCTTTTCCTAGTCAGTGATACAGATAACCTGAACGCACATAGGTCAAGTTCAGTCACTGCACATGTGGGAAGGTGAGGATCAATCAGTATTTTCAAATTCACTGCAGTTCATTTGTAAATGAAGAGTTTTTCTGAATATACTTGGGAGTTTGACTGTATGTTGCTTTCCGTCTTGTAAAGCAGTATGTAGTTTTTGGCTAATTTCTTCAGCCCTGCTTCCATACTGTTAGGAGCTGTTTCTTTTGTTTTGTTTTGTTTTTTGACACAGGAAGTCATTCTGTTGCCCAAATGGGAGGGCAGTGATGTGATCATGGCTCACTGCAACGTTGACCTTCCTGGCTTAGGTGATCCTCCCACTTAGGATCTTAGGTGTTTATGAAGTCATCTTGAGGGGTAGAACATGCTGTGATACTGGCTTTGGAACATTGTGTTAGGTGAGGCAGGCTCCTCTAGGGCTTTGTGCAGAGAAACCTTATTGGTTTGTGGGTTTACTAAGCTGCCTATGGGCATTAACTGGAATGAAAGTTTCTTTTCAACAAATACTGATATATGCAGTAAGAAGGAAGAGGGTCATAATGTGTTGTCACTACACTCACCATGATGCCTTTGTCCAAAGGCAGATTGTAAGCAATAAGCCTGGGTGAAGATGCCCAAAACATTGCTTTTAAGAAGTTTTCACAGACTTTCCATAAAAGACAGGGAAGGCCCAGGTCTCACAGTTCACCTAACTTTGATGTTAAGACTTCTCTACAGTTCTGTTATATCTTCAGCCTCTCCTCCTAGATTTATCTTGTCTTAAATACTAATTACTAATATTTTTCAAATCAAAAGAAGGCTGTAATTCAGTTTCCATCTCGTATACTGACAGGACAGGAATCGTTATAACCCTAAAGTGAACCATATCCAGACTTTATGATTCAAAATTATTTACAATGTGACTACTTTGGCTTTAATGATAAAAGTCACAGTTAACAAATGAATGAATGAATGAATCAATCAACCCCAATGTATGCTTTGTTCTTATCCCTTAGAAGGCTCTCATGCTCCATGTCATAGTCTGCAGCATATAAAAAAACATGGAAGTGCTGGGCTTGCACCTCAAACCAAGCAGGTGTGTGTAGAGTGTGAGAGAGAGGAGACTGTGGTGAGTCCCTGGATGATACCTTCAGAAATCCATAAGATTCTTCATGAGAGTCACAATTCCCTTCTACAAGTAAGCATTGTTCTAGATTTTGTTTGTGTAGTGATTGCTCTATGTTCTTCAGTTTGTTTTGTTTTTTGTGGGATGTGGAAATACTGAAATGTTAGGTCAGTTCGAAATTGTGATGCAAAGCATCTTCCCTTTTGGCTTAGTATTTCCAGCATTTATCTTTCAGAATTCTCTGTGACTGTATTTTTTTTAACAAAAAATGACCAAAATGTAAGAACATACAATCGTACTACATGTATCAACATCCATTCTGCACTGTCTTCAGATCTAGTGCCAGCATCTTGTTGTGTGAAATGATGTTCAGCTACTGTCCATCTGGATGTGCTGGGCAACTACAGCCCTATTTCCTGGCACATTTCCTTCAGCCCTTTGATGAATGAGCAACTCTAGAATTTTTGGAAAGCTTAGTTCACATTCCACGTTTTTTGTTTGTTTTTAGGGTCTAGGACCACAACTGACTATCTTTTCAATTTAATAGGACTTGTCTCCAACTGAAGAGGAAGAGCTGGAGCATCCTTTTGGGGTGGGTGGCGTGGACAGTGTGTCTGAGAGCACTGGCAGCATCCTCAGCAAGCTGGACTGGAACGCCATTGAAGACATGGTGGCCAGTGTGGAGGACCAGAGCCTGTCTGTTCCCTGGGCCCTGGACCTGTAAGACGTGGATATCATTCTGTTTCCATGGACAGGCCAGCACCTCAGTAATGTGGTTCTGAAAGTAAGGGACAGAAGCAATGAAAGAAGTAATGTGAATTTACCACCTGCTGTCATATTGCTACCTGGATTAGTCATTTCAAGAGGAAAAATAAACATTTCTCAATAACTTTGCCTTCATGGGGAAAGGGTTGTTTGATTATAAATGTATTATATGTTTTTGTATTTGATGCATCATTAGGCATAGTTTTTAAAATGATAAGTACATTTCAAGCCAAGTTTGTATAACCTACTTTCAATAAAAACCCTCTATCTTGCCTCTTCCTTTATTACACTTTGAGTTTGGAGAAACAACCCTATATAGATGAATCTGATAGAAAAAAAAATTATCTTTTTTTTTTTTTGAAAGAAAGAAAGAGCAAAAGAAAGAAAAAAAAAGAATGAGAGAGAGAAAGAAAGAGGAAGAGAGAGAGGGAGAGAGAATGGGATTCTTGTTCTATTGCCCAGGGTAGAATGCAGTCTAAAAATGGGTATTAAAAACCTCTTTTATGCCAATAATTGTGCTTAACAA
>CAUYQU010025899.1:0-21189 GCA_963574635.1 Cheracebus regulus
ACTGCTATTGGGTAAGTTATAAGCCTTGACCTAGGACTTGGCTTGTTATTGGTTGGAATTACTTGCCTGCTATTGGTTGTTAAAGCTCGACTGCTATTGGTTGTTAAAACTCGGCTGCTATTGGTTGTTAAGACTTGACTGCTATTGATTATTAAAAAGCTATGGTTGCAGCACCTTGTTTGCATGCTGGGCTCTTTAAGAGAAGACCAGGCTGTGTGAGCAAGGGAGAGGGGAACATGCCTGAGCATGTCTGAGCCTGTTCGGGGCATGTAAAAGGGAAAAAGGAGTGGGGGCGGGGGGTGTGCATCCGAGCTCCCAGCAAGGCAACCGGCCTTACAATTATGTCTTAAGAAAAAAGGCTGGACACAGTGGTTCACACCTGTAATCCCATCACTTTGGGAGGCCAAGGCAGGTGGATTACTTGAGGTCAGGAGTTTGAGACCAGCCTGGCCAACAATGGTGAAACCCCATCTCTACTAAAAATACAAATATTAGCTGGGTGTGGTGGCAGATGCTTATAGGAGGCTGATGCGGGAGAATCTCATAGATCCGGGAGGCGGAGGTTGCAATGATCTGATATTGTGCCATTGCACTCTAGCCTAGGCAACAGAGTGAGACTCTGTCTCAAACAAAACAAAACAAAACAGTGCTTAAGTTTCAGGAGAGTTAACCTGAGGCAAAAGAAAAAAAAAAGTGCTTACATGACAATTAGATATAAAAGGGAAAAGTGCTGTTCCAAAACTTTGAAAGGCTGTCATGTGAAAGAGAGAAAGGAAAGAGACTGAAACTCAAAATTATGTGTAGAAGTTGTAAGAGAGGCAGATTTCACTTCAGTGCAAGGAAAACCCTTCCAGAACCGAGGGACAACACAAAGGGGTTGCTTTGTGAATTGATGTGGTCCCCTTTCCTAGCTGAGTCCTAGCGGGGATGAATGGCCACCTACCAGCAACACAGAAAAGGGAGGTTCAAAAGCAGGTGAGTTTGGGGCTAGACTGATGCCAAGACACCATTTCAACCTCAACATCTGATGATTAGAAAACACTAAGCAGGCTGGGCACAGTGGCTCACACCTGTAGTCTCAGCACTTTGGAAGGCCAAGGCAGGTGGATCACCTGAGGTCGGGAGTTCAAGACCAGCCTGACCAACATAGAGAAGCCCCAGCTCTACTAAAAACACAGAAAAAAAGTGGCTGGGTGTGGTGGTGCATGCCTGTAATCCCAGCTACTTGGCAGGCTGAGGCAGGAGAATTGCTTGAACCCAGGAGGCGGTGGTTGAAGTATGCTGAGATTGCGCCATTGCACTCCAGCCTGGGCAACAAAAACAAAATTCTGTCTCAAAAAAAAAAAAAAAAAAAGAAAGGAAAAGAAAACACTGAAGCAGTAAAGAAGGTGCAAACCTGAGGGGAGCACCTTGGGCAGCATCAAGGAGTTTTTTAAGCCAGCATTTCCTGAGGCCTGGCCAAGTGCTAGGTTCTGGCTAAGTGTTTGCATCTCTCGTCCCCATTTAAACCTCACAGCAACTCTTGAAGTAAGTTTTGGCAACTTCACTTCATGAGCAAGGAAACTGGGATGCAGAGAGGTTGAGTAGCTTGCCCAAAATGATGCAGTAAACAGCAGAGCTGGGCTTTGAATTCAGGCCAGCTGCACTTTAAGTCCCAGCTCTTCACCTCTTTGCTCTTGGGACACAGGCAGGCCAGCTTCTTTGCAAAGAGCAGCATCACGCACCTCCCTCTGCTCACCTACCCCCTCCTGCCTGATTGGGATCAAGGTCGACTTGATCCAGATGGCGGCAGCAAGTCTAATGAGATGTGAAGGGATTCCCCATGGGGAGCCAAGAGTGGCTGGGAGAGAATCCCAGATTCACATCCCCTGACTTGAGATGTCACGAGCAAATGCTATAGCCATGCATTAAAAACAGCAGAACAACAACAAAGTCAGCACTCTCACTGAGCCCTCTCCAACTCCTGTCCACCCAATTGCTTAGGTTGGAAGGACCTCAGGCCCCCAGGTGTGGCACAGGCGCCATGTGCCCTAGGCCCCCCACATGCACAGTCAGACCTCGCCTACCATCCCTACCATCCACACAGATGGCGTTGCTGGCGGGCCCATCTTTCACAGACACAACTTACCGTTTCCTCTCAAAATGGTGGAAAGCACCTGCTCAGGCACTGGGACACACACCTAGGAATGTATATTGCTCTTTTTTAGAGAACGTACATCTTGAAATAAATAGACTGATAGGCTGGGTGCAATGGCTCACACCTGTAATCCTAGCACTTTGGGAGGCTGAGGCGGGAGGATTGCTTGAGCTCAGGGGCTAGAGGCCAGCCTGGGTACACACAGTGAGACTTTGTCTCTACTGAAAACTTTAAAAATTAGGCTGGGTGGGATGGTTCACGACTGTAATCCCAGCACTTTGAGAGGCTGAGGTGGGCGGATCACCTGAGGTCAGGAGTTCAAGACCAGCCTGACCAACATGGAGAAACCCCATCTTCTACTAAAAACACAAAACTAGCCAGGTGTGGTGGCACATGCCTGTAATCCCAGCTACTTGGGAGGCTGAGGCAGGAGAATCGCTTGAACCCAGGAGGTAAAGGTTGTAGTGAGCTGAGATCTCACCATCGCACTCCAGCCTGGATAACGAGCAAAACTCTGTCTCAAAAAAAGACCAAAAAAAAGGCTGGGCGCCATGGCTCACGCCTGTAATCCCAGCACTTTGGGAGGCCGAGGTGGGCGAGTCACGAGGTCAAGAGATCAAGACCATCCTGGCCAACATAGTGAAACCCCATCTCTACTAAAAATATAAAAATTAGCTGGGCGTGGTGGCGCGCGTCTGTAGTCCCAGGCTGAGGCAGGAGAATTGCTTGAACCCATGAGGCGGAGGTTGCAGCGAGCCGAGATCACGCCACTGCACTCCAGCCTGGCGCCTGGCAACAGAGCAAGACTCTGTCTCAAAAACAAAAACAAAAAAATTTAAAAATCAGCTGGATGTGGTGGCACATACCTGTAGCCCCAGCTACCTGGGAGGCTGAGTCAGAGCGAAATGGGAGATCAAGGCTGCAGTGAGCTATAATCATACCACTGCACTCCAGTCTGGGTGGTACAGCAACACCCTATCTCAAAATAAATAAATAAATAGGCCTGGCACAGTGGCTCACGCCTGTAATCCCAGCACTTTGGGAGGCCGAAGCAGGTAGATCACGAGGTCAGGAGTTCAAGACCAGCCTAGCCAATATGGTGAAACCCTGTCTCTACTAAAAATACAAAAATTAGCTGGGCATGGAGGCAGGCGCCTGTAATCCCAGCTACTCGGGAGGCTGAGGCAGAGAATTGCTTGAACCCCGGAGGGCAGAGGTTACAGTGAGCCGAGATGGCACCACTGCACTCCAGCCTGGGCAACAGAGTGATGCTCTGTCTCAAAAATAAAAAAATAAAAAATAGGCCAGGCGCGGTGGCTCACGCCTGTAATCCCAGCACTTTGGGAGGTCAAGGTGGGCGGATCACAAGGTCAGGAGTTCAAGACCAGCCTGACCAACATGGTGAAACCCCATCTCAAAAGAAAGGAAAGAAAGGAAAGAAAGAAAGAAAGAAAGAAAGAAAAGGAAGGAAGGAAGGAAGAACAGAAACGATGAAACAGAGCTGGGCCACCTCTCACCTGCTTCAGTTATTAGTTTTCCCCAAGCTTCTTGTTTCTGTTCCCCTCTGCGCCTGAAGCTAATAATCAGATTTCCAGGTTGGTCACTGCTTCAGAAGTTTCACTGAGGCATGTGGTGATCTGAGCTCGTGATCTTTGTTTCTTTCTTCAGCTCTGCAGTTAATGATGAACACCGTAACAGCCACCTTATCAAATACTTCCAAAAGCCAGCCTGAAGTTGACAGGAGAGTTTCACAGAGGCCAAGGACATGTGCTTTTTAAGGTAAACATGTGGTAGCTTTGACAGGAATGCATTTTGAGAGGTTAACGTAGCACTATTGTTTCCTATGATCTATGAAAAAATAAAAAAATAAAAAATACCCATAGCACCAAAGAGATGGTTTATTTTTATTTTTATTTTTATTTTGAGATGAAGTTTTGCTCTTGTTGCCCACGCTGGAGTGCAATGGCATGATCTCGGTTCACTGCAACCTCTGCCTCCCGGGTTCAAGAGATTCTACTGCTTTTCAGCCTCCCAAGTAGCCAGGATTACAGGCATGCGCCACCATGCCCGGCCAATTTTGTATTTTTCATAGAAACAGGGTTTCTCCATGTTGGTCAGGCTGTTCTTGTACTCCCGACCTCAGGTGATCTGCCTGCCTTGGCCTCCCAAAGTGCTGGGATTACAGGCCTAAGCCACCGCACCTGGCCAGAGATGGTTTATTTTAAAGGCAGGTTATAACTCAGGACCACAAGCTTGGAGACTTGAATGCAACAAAAGGCAAACTGAGCTTGGCTCCTGCAAGAGCCTCCTGTAAATGTAAGCTGTGTCCCATCAGCCTTCGAGGGTGGACTCTAAAGAGAAAGTGTCTTAATGAATTGCAGAAGATGACTGACTTGGAGTTGTGTTGGGGAAAATTTTGCAGGCACATTATTAGAATATATCAATTAAATATGACATCAGTATAAGAGTTAAGGTGAAATTCAAATTACTTGCTGGAAACAACCATAGCAATGACTCATCCTATAGGTCTTGAATTAAAGCTATATTTCAGTAACACTGTATATTTCAAAACCACAAAATGGAAGCTTTGAGTTTTCATTCAGTCACCTGAAAAGTACTGCAGCAGTATTCAAGTATTGCATTTCAGAGACCTGACATGAGATGGTTAGTTGATGTTAGGAGAATGTATGGTTTTTTGTTTTTTGAGATGACAGAGTCTCACTCTGTCACCAGGCTGGAGTGCAGTGGTGCGATCTCGGCTCACTGCAACCTCCGCCTCCTGGGTTCAAGGGATACTTCTGCCTTGGCCTCCTGAGTAGCTAGGACTACAGGCGCGTGCCACCACACCCAGCTAATATTTTGTATTTTTAGTAGAGATAGGGTTTCACCGTGTTGGCCAGGATGGTCTCCATCTCCTGACCTCGTGATCTGCCCACCTCAGCCTCCCAAAGTGCTGGGATTACAGGCGTGAGCCATTGTGCCCAGCTACATGTCTATTATTTTCAGTGAAAATTAAAAATGAAACAAAACTCACAGAGGTGGCTTGGTCCAGGAGCATTCTGATGTCTCCATTTCTTAGTGATGGCCAACCTGGGACAATGCATCAGCATTTCTTCCAAGATGAAGGGATCCCTAGGGAAATAGCAGGTGGTCATCTATGACTTATTTTATCTTGCATTAAAAAAAATCTTTGAAATATTAGACTCAGGAATCACACTTTATCCTGTGAATGTTGTATGACAGTTTTATTACTTAATCAAACTTCCCTTAGGAAGGCAAAAGTGCATTCGATCCACGCCTGATTGCTGGCACAAGGTCTTGCTTAAGCCCTTGTGACTAGATCTGGAATTATGGAAATGCAATTTTTGCTGGAGAAAAAGAAATGGAGGTCCTGCAGTACCATTTCCTTCCAAAATTTGTAATAATTTGTGATTAAGCATGTTATTTCTTTTAAAGACAAGAAAGGATCTTTCAGTATGCTCTAGGAGTAGGTTATTGGCAGCAGTTTTTAGTGACAAAGAAATCAGAAGGGGTCCTTAAAACCCACACAGAGGGCATGGTTGCAGTGAGCCGAGATCTTGCCATTGTACTTCAGCCTGGGCTACAGAGCAAAACTCCATCTCAAAATAATAATAATAGACACACAGAAAAATGGTGTCCAACTCTATGTATTTTCACAAACCAAACACCCCTGTTTAACCAGAACACAACCAATACCCTAGAAGCCCCCTCATTCTCCCTTTCAGTCACTGCCAACCCCAAGGTAACCAATATTCTAACACCATAGATAAGTTTTGCCTGGTTTTGTACTTTGTGGAAATGGAATCACGCAGTCTGTTCTCTTTTGTATCTGGCTTCTTTCACACAGTGTTATGTCTGTGCCATTCATCCATATTGCTGCCTGTAGCTACAGACAGCTCCTTCTCTCTGGTGGCTGGTATTCCATTGTGTGACTACACCACCATTCATTTATCCATCCTATAGCTGGTGGACATTTGAGTAGCTTCCAGTGTGAGGCTGCTAGAGAGCCAGCTGCAAGAGTGTGTCACATGGGTCACAGTGTGCTGGTGCCCAGGACTGCTCCTAATGTGCACGAATGCTTCATGGAGCTGCTTGGAACGGCGCCGGCTGTCGAATTCTGCACAGTGTTGTCTGTTGCCCTTCTGCCGGCAGATGCGAGCCTCGGGTGAGAAAGGCCACAGCTCCCCACCTGTGAGAAACGACTCTTGTTTCTATGAAAAAAGTTTTTAAAAAGATCAGCAACTGAGAACAGAAGTAAGTATTGTTTGCATTATCTTAGAGATTGCAGCAGCTGGCCACAGAGAATCTGGATCACAGCTAATAAGAGAACTTATTGAAACAGGATACAGCCTAACAATTCTTGAACAAGGAATAGGGCATGCCAAAGGAAGTAGAAAACAGTAGAAGCTGAGAGGTAAAATGTTGCCGAAAAAACTTAACTGAACCATCTTATCTCAAGAGCTTATGTTTTTCAAACAAGAGCAAAAAGACGGGTGTGGTGCCTCATACCTGTAACCTCAGCACTTTGGGAGGCTGAGGTAGAAAGATCGCTTGAGGCCAGGAGATCAGCCTGGACAACATAGTGAGACCTTGTCTCTACAAAAAAAAAAAAAAAGAAAAAAAAAAAAAAATTCTTCATGAACAAAATCACTCACCTATCTTTTCCCTGAGAAAGTGAGTTCACATCTGAGCCCAGGGCTGCCCTAGGGATGTTGCCCAAACTCTCAGCGGTAAACTTCCTTTTTGTCTGTGTAAAAAGGGGGGACTATGTTCTCAGGGCCTGAGAGTCAGGGAGACACGGGAAGTGCAAGTGCTGGAAAACACTGAGTAGATGCTGACCAAATGCTGCGTTCCCTCTCAGCCCCCATGTGCCATGGTTTAGACAAGAACTACAACGTGTAGCCGAGAGCTCAAGTGCACAAGTGGGCTAGAATGTGTGACTCAGAGGAAGGTCAGAAGATGCACAGCTTGTGCCCTTTGAAAATCTAAACGAAAAATAGTGAAAAAAACTGCATGGGTGCCAGCGTAGGGCAGAGTGAGTGGGGAGGAGGGGGCTAACACCGGCTGGGGGCAGGATCGAGGACAGCATGGCCACACAAACCAAATTGACAGCTTTTTCATGGAATACAGCTTCACTCTACATGTATCAGATTCTGGGTACTAAGAGAAAGGCTCTAGCACAATCTGCGTCTTGGAATGTTTCACCTGTCCAGATGCTCAATCACTTGGTTGGGTGAACAAAGTGGGGTCTGAGGTCTCAGGATTTGGGGTGCTTTCAGGATGCCTCTTCCCAGAACTTCTCTTCTGTATGAACCCAGAGTCAGCAGCTCCAAGGCAGACCTTAACCTCTCCTGTGACTGGAGATGACAAGTTTGGATTTAAGGGCAAAAGATCATATCTCTGGGAATGAAAGGCAGGCAACACGATGACACCTTGAGGTCCAGGTGCCTGAAGCATCACTGCTGCAGCCCCAGCTGTGCTGGGGGTCCCCACAGGGCCTGGAGACTCTCACCAGGCTCACCAGTAGGGCAACAGGAAATGAGGAGGAGTGAGTGCGCTCCAGTCAGGCAGAAAAAATCACTCCAGCTCTGCTGGTTTCTCCACCTCGACTGAGGCTCCTTCTGCCTGTTAGACTCCCAGCCCCAGTCACAGTCATCCTTCATGTTTACCCATGTCCGTGATGTTTTTTGGCCCTCAAAGAGAGGCAACCCACTTTATCCCAACATGAAGGAGATCAGGAGGTTACCATCACACTCACTTTACAAATAAGCTCAAGCAAACCCAGAGACGTTATGTAACTGACTGCTGTATGAAAAGCCACAAGCCATAGGTCCAAGACACGTGGACGTGTTCACTAGACCACACCTTCCAGAAAGAGAGACCTGAGCCCCTGACATAGGGAGATGTAGACGGTCTTCAGGTTATAAACCAACAGACCGGGATTTACGGATCACGGAGAGTGGCCGCTTAGCCATGGCGTGGAGAGGCTCAGCTTGTTACCTCCCAAGAATACCCAGGGGAACAGATCTGAGAGATGCTTAGGTGATAGAGTGAACTGGATTCGGTGACAAGCCGCTTGGAGAAAAGGAAAGTCAAGATACCCCTAAGTTTCTGGCCTGTGGGTCTGTGTGGATAGTCATGCAATCACTGGCCAGCTGGCCGTGGAGATCAGCCTCGGTAGAGGCTGGATTTCAAGATCATCATTCATTAATTTTCTGAACAAACATAAATTGAGTGCCTATATGTACCAAACACTCTATTGAATGCAGAATCATGCTGGGTTGAAGCATCCTTCCTCTGGGTTTAGTCTGTGTTTGACATGGCTTTGTGTCGCCAGCAATTCGCCTACCACCTGGCGTCTTTGTGAGTTCTCAGTAGAGACATTCTGAACAAAGAAAGGAAGAGATTTTTGCTGTTGTTGTTGTTTGTTTTTGAGGCAGGGTCTCACTCTGTCACCCAGGCCTTGCCTCCAGTGCAGTGATGCAATAATGGCTCACAGCAGCCTCGACTTCCCCAGCTCCAGTGGTCCTCCTGTCTCAGCCTCCCTGTTAGCGGCAGCAAATCCATACAGGTCTGCAGCAACCTCAGTTCTTGCCTCCTCAGAAGAAAGAATTCAACCAAGGAGGCATAAGGCGGAAGGAAAGGCTGAGGCAAGTTTTAGAGCAGGAGTGAAAGTTTATTAAAAAGCTTTCGAGTAGGAATGAAAGGAAGTAAAATTTGGAGGAGAGCCAAGCAGGCGACTTGAGAAATCAAGTGTGCTATTTAACCTTTGGCTTGGGGTTTTATATGTTGTTCCTTCTCTCTGATTCTTCCTTTGGGGTGGGCTGTCCGATGTATACTGTGGCCTGCCAGCACTTGGAGGGCAACATGCACAGTGTGTTTACTGGAGTTGCATGCATGCTCACTTGAGGTGTTCTTCCTATACCAGTCAGATGTCCCTAGATGGTCATATGTCAGTTAATGTGCATACTTGAGCCCACTCTATGAACTCCTGAGATTTTATCAGGAAGCAGCTAATCACCAGTTTCAGATGCTTCCTAACTACTGGGAGACTGCCTTTCCCTGGAGCTGGCTATGGTCAATTATTATTTTAGGGAGACAGTTAACAACCTTGTACATCACCTGATGATCACCTGACGTTCCTGGTGGTGTCAGGGGTGCCTTCTCCTGCCCTGTTCATGTCTGACTAGCTACGTAATGTAATCCTGAGTAGCTGGGACTACAGGCATACGCTACTACACCTAGCTAATTTTTTTTGTATTTTTGGTAGAGACTGAGTTTCACCAAGTTGCCCATGCTGCTCTTGAACTTCTGAGTTCAAGCGATCCACTGGCCTCAGCCTTGTAAAGTGTTGGGATCACAGGTGTGAGCCACTGTGCCTCGCCGGAGAGATAATTTTTTTTTCTTTTTTTTTTTTTTTTTGTGACGGAGTTTTGCTCTGTCCCCCAGGCTGGAGTGCAGCGGCGTGATCTCAGCTCACTGCAACCTCTGCCTCCTGGTTCAAGTGATTCCCCTGCCTCAGCCTCCCGAGTAGCTGGTACTACAGGTGCCCGCCACCATGCCTGGCTAATTTTTTGCATTTTAGTAGAGATGGGGTTTCACCATGTTGGCCAGAATGGTCCTGATCTCCTGACCTCGTGATCCGCCCACCTCGACCTCCCAAAGTGCTGGGATTACAGGAGTGAGCCACCGTGCCTGGCTCAGAGTGATAATTTCTTAATAAATATAATCAAACCATATTACTTCTCTGCTTAGAAGTCATCAGTGGCTTTCCATTGCATTTGGAATAAAACTTGAACTCTTCCCCAAGGCCTCCAAAACCACATAGGAGCCAGCCCTTGTGAGCTCCACATCCCCTACCACTCACCCCCTTATCTCCAGCCTGTAATCATCTGACCATTGAAGCTTCAAGGGTGCCCCCATCTCAGGACCTGTGCATTTGAGGCAGACCTGGAGTCCCCTTCCTCACCATCCTCAGCATCATCTCCACACAGAGCCTTCCCCAGCTACCCTCTCGGTCACTCTCCAATCAATTACCCAGGTGTATTTTTCTGCATGATACTTAGATTATCTAAAACCACTTGAATTATTTATGTGTGTTTGTTAGCCCTTTCCTCAACTATATTTTATGTTGAACATATAGGTAGAAAAGTCAGAGGCAACAGCTGAGCCAGAGAATGGGCCTGGGTCACCTGGGTGAGGACGGAGAGCAATGCGCAGATATTTGAGAGATTTATTTGGGTTTTGGGTTTGTTTGGTTTTTTTAGATGGAGTCTTGCTCTGTCACCCAGGCTGGAGTGCAGTGCCATCACTGCTCACTGCAACCTCCGCCTCGGGTTCAAGTAATTCTCCTACCTCCTCCTCCCAAGTAGCTGGGATTACAGGCACACGCCACCGTGCCCGGCTAATTTCTGAGTTTTTAGTAGAGATGGAATTTTACCACGTTGGCCAGGCTGGTCTCTGCTCGATTGAGAGATTTGTTTGAAAGGTGCTTTGGAGGTAGAGCTGATGGGGTTTGTGGAGGCACTGAACAAGTAAAGGATAGAGTAGGTGCTCACCAGGTCTGCATGAATGGTCGTGTTGATCCTTGACCCTGGCTGACCCAGGGGAGGGCCACATGTGGGTACAAAAGGCATAAGCTGGGCTTTCACTCTCTGGGTTTGTAGTGCTTCTGAGGCACCCTAAAGGACCCTTGCAGTGTGGACTTGACTCTGCACCTGGAGCTCAGCAGAGGTCAGAGCTGCAGGTGAAATGTGTGAGCCCTGGAGTGGCTGGCTGTGGGCCCTAAAGGTTGCATGAAGTAGCTTAATGGGGGTGGAAAAGAGAGACAGGAGGGGGCCTTAGAACAGCTCTTGAGGACCTCTCCGAGAGAAGAGCTGGGCAGGGAGGAAGGCATGGGGAGCTCAAAACAGAATCACAGGGTGGAGAAATCAAGCCGGGAGACTGGCCCCGGCAGCTTCCGGCATCCTCCCACCCTGGCCTGCTTTCCCGTGCTGTTGATGACCAGCGGGCTATGTTGTCATTCCCCTCTCAATATCAAGGGAGTTTTTATAAGTTGGGAAACCTGCATTTTAAATGAAGATGGAAGAGTATGTCAAGAGGTGTGGGTGGGCATGCCTGGTACCAAACTAGACCCTTCGGGAGGGTCCTGCCAACCTGCCAGCCAGTGCCAGATACATGGATGTGTGTTGGGCTGGGCTGCACAGAGACCCGGGAGGCTCTCCAAGTGGCCTCTTCCATAGTCTTTACAAGTGATAACTCACAAGGACCCTCTCATGACTTCCCCATCTTCTCCAGAGGAGGAAACCGAGACACAGACAGGAGAAATGACTTGCCCAAGTCAACAACCAGTGAGGATAGGTATCAGGGTTCAAACCAGGTAGTGTGGCTCCGTGGTCTTTATCCAAAGTCCATGCGTGGTCTTTATCACCGCCCCCCACCCTTTGGCAAGCTCCACTTTTGATAGCACTGATGTGACAGCAGACAAGGTGTAATGGTCAAACTTTAGTCATCAGCATGCTAGCTTTGAATGGAAAAGCAAGGTATGAGCCTAACTCTTTTCACTGAACATTGGGTTGAGATAATGATGCGATCTTTTTTCCTCCCTGCCCCCACTTACCTTCCTAAGGAATTGCTGTATCATGTTCTAGGGGATTTTCCAGCTCTGAGAGGCTTCTGTACAGCTTCTGAGGTGAGGATCCCCCCTGCACGAAGGATACCAGGCCACTCAGGCCTTCTCCCACTCCCCGGCAGGATTCTAGAGCCTGAAGACACTGGAGCCATTCGGGTGAGATGGGCCCTGTGACCAGCCTGCTGTGCAGCAGACATTTGCGCAGGGCGTCTCTCCACACATCAGCTGAGCTTCGTGACGCAGGCGAATTTGAGCCTGTTTCACTATGACCTCGACGAGAAGACACCCGAAGCCAGAAGCACCTCGGTGCTTTTTACGACCATGAGAGTTTCTCTTCCTAATAAGCCATCTCCCGCATCATTCTAGCCATGCCTGCTTACCTGTTTAATAACTAACGTTGCCATGTTGCCATTCCCCTCCCCTGAGTTTAAAACATTTGAAAACCTGCATTTTAAATGAAAAAAATCCTGATATGCAACCAATCTTGTTTTTCACAAAAACTAAAGAGGAGTTTCTCTTTGGCTTAACGAAATCTTAGAGCAGCCAAACTTGGAGTGTATTTTAGTTACTTTACATCCAAACTGTAGATTTAGTGAAAAGCCATGTGTTTACTATCATGAAGTTGAAATGTGATGAAAACGTATTATCCAATTGCTATGGTGCAGGCTCTTCTAATAGCCTATCGGAACTTCCTTCACTTCAGAAATGATACACTCTAGGGTAGAACTTCCTATTTTTAAAACCACATAAATTCCCCCACCCATTCCCCTTACAACACTGCAACAATCTGATTACGTGGTATTCTTACCTTCCCACTGTGATTACGGTTTATGTGAAACCTCTGAGAAATTCATAGGAATGCAGTCACACTAAGTGAGATGCACTTTTGCTGTTTTTCCTTCCTTTGAAGGTCAGATGGACTTTCAGTATTTTCCCCAGTTGGGTTCATTGCAAGCAAAATCAGTCTGGAAAATATATCCTTGCCCCATGACAAGAATACAGAGGGAAATATATTTGCCTTTTCATTGATGTGATTATGATGTGGATTTTGTAGTTTAAAAACAAAGCAACTCCATTTTGCAACTGCATTCTCCAAAGAAATCTGACCTTTGGTGGGGGTGACTAATCTTACCAACAAATCAGTCCCACAATGATTATTCGACCCATTCATTCTCAGCAACAAATGATAAACAAAATGGCCAGAAGGACGACTGACTCCCTCGAAGGCTCCATTAGGCTTCAGGCCCTATCTTTGGATCTGTGTTCATGACGGTGATTGTCAAGTGTGATTTGCAAATCTGATTTGATAGCCTTTCCTCTGGTATTACCCGAAGATAATGTACAAACAGAGAGACCTGGTACCAATTCTGCTCTGTAGTTGACGATTGTATTACAGTGGTTTCCCATAACACCAATTTCTATGTTTTCCATTTATAAACACCTGTAATTCACCTTGCTTGGCTTTATGATGTGTGAGTACAATACATTTGACGTTACAATGGGAATGTGCACTAATAAAATGCACCTTTACCCATTCACTATCTTAGGGATTTCTGTAATGCATTATTTATAAGAAAGACGGGTTTAGCCATTTCTTTCTTTCTTTCTTTTTTTTTTTTAATGAGATGGAGTTTTTCACTTGTCACCCAGGCTAGAGTGCCATACCACAATCTCAACTTACTGTGACCTCCGCCACCTGAGTTCAAGCTATTCTCCTGCCTCAGCCTCTCGAGTAGCTGGGACTACAGGCACATGCCACCATGCCTAGCTAATTTTTGTACTTTTAGTGAAGACGGGGTTTCACCATGTTGGCCAGGCTGGTCTTGAACTCCCGACCTCAGGTGATCACCTGCCTTGGCCTCCCAAAGTGCTGGGATTACAGGCATCTGCCACTGCGCCTGACCCTTTTATTTTGAGATGAAGTTGACTCTGTTGCCCAGGCTGAAGTGCAGTGGTGCAATCTCGGCTCACTGCAACCTCCACCACCTCCCAGGTTTAAGTAATTCTCCCACTTCAGCCTTCCAAGTAGCTGGGACTACAGGTGTGCGCCACCACACCCAGCTAAGTTTTGTATTTTTAGTAAAGATAGACTTTCACCATGTTGGCCAGGCTGGTCTTGAATTTCTGACCTCCAGTGATCCTCCAGCCTCAGCCTCCCAAAGTGCTGGGATTACAGGCGTGAGCAACTGTGCCTGGCCTAGCCATTTCTTTAAGTTTGAAAACTACTGGCCAAGGAGAAGGGTGCCGAGGCTGAGGGTGTCAGGAGATTGAGCATCCATCTCCCAAGAAAACCAGGCAGCAGCCTGGAGCCTGGGTCTGGGAGGGCAATGAAAGAGCTCAGTGTTCTGCTGAGGAGGGGAAGGGCGTGGGCATCTCTGAGCCTCTGAGTGCAGGAGCCCTGCCTGTCTCAGGTCTGGAGGAGGGTCTCACTTCCAGCTTCAAAACAGGCTGCCTCTGCTCTGCTGCAGTGAATCCCCTGAGTAACAGAGGCTGGAGCCCGAGTGCTAGGAACTGAGAGGTCGGGGACAGTCCTGCCCCTCCCTCCAAATTCCCCAAGGGGAGTTACGAAGGGGTCGAGATCAGAGGAAATGCGGTGTCAGGAGCTTTATGGGAACAGGTGGAGCTAAAGGAGAAAGAACCAAAGCTGGGACCCCTTGCCCCAGAACAGGAGGCAGCGCAAAGGGCCCTTCTTTTCCCCCAGATGTACTGAGCAAGTGCTGTGGGTTTAGCTGTCCACCTGGGCCTTGCACCCTTCCCCTCATCCTTCTTGCTCTTTTTTTCTTGAGACAGGGTCACACTGTATTGTCCAGGCTGGAGTGCAGTGGCATGATCATGGCTCACTGCAGCCTCAACTGCTGGGGCTCAATCGATCCTCCCACCTCAGCCTCCCAAGTAGCTGGGACCACAGGCGTGTGCCACAACACCCGGCTAATTATTTTTGTATTTTTTGTAGAGATGGAGTTTTGTCATGTTGCCCAGGCTGGTCTCGAACTCCTGAGCTCAAATGATCCTCCCACCTTGACTTCTCAAAGAGTTGGGATCACAGTCGTGAGACATGGTGCATGGTGCTCCTGGGTCATTTAACAAAGGTACATTGGTCAGCACCAGCCAGGGCTGGGCTCCCTTTCTGAGGGCGTTTCTCAAGCTAGACTGACTCAAGGATACCCTATTCTAACAAAACCCTTCCCTTGTTTCCGCATTCCCCTCAAGCTACTAACCTACCACATCTCAGAAACTTCTTAAAAGTAAGGAATCACCACTTCAGACCATTGTGTGTGTCCCTCCCTGACCTAATACACCAGACTACTGCACCAATGACATCATCCTCCCAAAGGTCACCTGCAACTTCCTAATTTCAAAACCCAGCAGCTTTCTGTCAGCCCGGACTCCTCACTGACCTCTCGCCTAGCGATTCACACAGGCAGCCATCCCTCATCCAGGGGATGCACTTTGCTTCTGTGACTCCACCTCCTGCCTGTCCCACTACCTGTCTGATGCTTCTGTGCTGTCTCTGAGGACTCTTCCACCTGTTCCTGTTCTTCTTAAGGAAGATGGTTGGGTCAGTCTTTCAGGGTTGCTATTACAAGATACCATGACTGAGGGTTTAAACAACAGGAATCCACTTTCTTGAAGCTCTGGAGGCTGGAAGTCTAAGATCAAGGAGCCCGCAGAGCTGGTCCCTTTTTTTTTTGCGAGATGGAGTCTTGCTCTGTCTCTCAGGCTGGAGTGCAATGGCATGATCTAGGCTCACTGCAACCTCCACCGCCCAGGTTCAAGTGATTCTCCTGCCTCTGCCTCCCAAGTAGCTGGGATTACAGTCGCATGCCACCATGCCTGGCTAATTTTTGTATTTTTGGTAGAGAGGGGGTTTCACCATGTTGGCAATGCTAGTCTTGAACTCCTGACCTCAGATGATCCACCAACCTCAGCCTCCCAAAAGTGCTGGGATTATAGGCATGAGCCACTGCGCCCGGCCCCTCCCTTCTGAGGCCTGTCAGCTTGTGAGACCTCTTCTCACTTTGTCTCCACAAGGTCCTGCCTTGGTGTGTGTCTGTGTCCTGATCTCCTCCTCTAAGGTCAGCAGTCATATTGGATTAGGGTCCTCCCTACTGACCGAATTTTAACTTAATTAGCTCTGTAACTACCTTATCTCCAAATATAGTCACATTCTGAGGTACTAGGGGTTAGGACTTGAACATATAAATTTTGATAGGGAGGGGGACACAATGTATTTATTTATGTGTTTGTTTCTTTATCTATTTTCATTTTTTTGTAAAGATGGGGTCTCGCTGTGTTACCCAGGCTGGTCTCAACCTCCTGGTTTCAGGTGATTTTCCCGCCTCTGCCTCCCAACATGCTGGGATTACTGGTGTGAGCCACCATACCTGGCCGGAGAGACACAATTTTGACCTTAACAATGGTCTTCCAGATTTGGTTCTTGATCTTTTTAAGCATTTCTTTCCTGTGCTCACTGCTGAAGTTTCATGTATTACTATTCAATAAACGATTTTATTAATTTCATTATTTAAATTACAGAAGTAATGCATTTCATTAAAATAAAGTGAAATTTCTTTTTCTTTTGAAACAGAGTCACCCAGGCTGGAGTGCAGTGGTGCAACCTCCACCTCCTGGGTTCAAGCGATTCTCCTGCCTCAGACTCCCGAGTAGCTGGGATTACAGGCGTGCACCACCACACCCAGCTAATTTTTGTATTTTTAGTAGAGATGGGGTTTCACCATGTTGGCCAGGCTGGTCTCAAACTCCTGACCTCAAGTGATCCACCCGCCTTGGCCTCCCAAAGTGCTGGGATCACAGGCGTGAGCCACCACGCCCAGCCGGAAGGTGATATAATTTCTAAATAAATAACTATTGCTCAAAGTTCTTTATTGAGCTCTAAGATCAAATTCCCAAAGCACTATCTCGGATCTCCTCATGTGGCTGGCCTATCACACTCGGTGTGTGGTCTCCCAAACACCGTCTTACTTCTTATCTCCTCTGACACCTAAATTCCCCACAGCTTTTTCAGTTCTTTCTGTCGTCTGTCCCTCTTCATAGCTAAACATCTCGCTGGTCTCCCTCTCAAGATTGGCCACAGAATTTGAGAGAAGCAGGTCAGAATTGTGGGGCTTCTTGTTCAAAGCAGATTCCGTTTCGAGACAGGGACAGCAGAGCTTTCCCCCCAGCGAGCGAGGGCTCTCCTGCCACAGGCTGCGAGGACAGCCCAGCCCTCCCTGTCCATCCCTCCCCCACACGCTTCTTTGCATCCGCCGCGCCCCGGCCACTGCCTGCCTAGATTTCCACCGCAGCCTCCTGTGACCCCCACATCTGTCTCATCTTCCTCCCACCACATCTGCCTGGTTACTCCTACCCATGGACGCCTGCCCTTTGAGCCTCTGGTATTTCCTCATTTCCTTAACAAACTGGGCACAGTCTCTTTGGGCCAGCATCTGAGGCCCTCATTTCCTGGCTTGACTCCTGCTCACTCCCCAGCCGAACACAAAGCTCGAGGCCAGTGTTTCCCCGTAGAGCTCAGCCTCTGTTCCTCCGTGTGGCTGCACCATTTCTGTGAAGTCCTCTCCACCCCGTCTGTGTCATCGGAACCCCTCCAAAGATCAAGGCCTACCTCTGTTGAGAAGCGTCTCCTGGCCTCTGACCAGGGTCTGATCACTTCTCTCTGGTCAGCTCTGCACGCGCTGGGAACATGCTGAGCCCTGCTGCACACCGGGCACCCTGCTAAGGGTTCATGTGCTTTTACCATTGACATCTTTAACACCCCCACCAGGAAGGTTCTATCACTACCCCTTGGGCACTCAAAGGAGCTGAGTGGGTTTTGCAAGGTCACTTATACCGGCAAGTGGTGGACTGGTATTCAAACTCCACTGTCTGTGCCTTGTGGGGCTGACATTGGTGCATTTCTCTTGGCAATATGCCCTTGGAAGTAAATAGACCCTTCTCATTTTTGTTTTCCTGGAGGAGCTTTCTCTCTCCTCACATTCAGCCCTTACTGTTACTGTGATGGAGCATTAGCATGCCTTCAAACTTCAGGTTAGCCAAGGAAGATGCAGTAAGCAACTAGATCACCTTATCTTTCCAAAAACAACCAATTATGGATTCCCTGGAGTGAAAATAGCCCTTTTCAAAAGCAACATACCCTGGCCACTATTTAGGAAATGTGTATTTGTCAGCCACACTTGACTGTGAATTGTCAGATTCAGCTCGGAACTGGCTTGCTTTCCTTCCTACCGAGAGCAGCCGCTAGGGAATTTCTGGTTGGAGGGAGGCAGGCAAGCTCCCCCACGTTTACCCTTTTGTTTGGTTTGCATTGAGCTCTGTCTCTGCCTCAAACTCCTCTCCAAGGCTTGGGGTAAAGGAGGAAGCCAGACTTCTTTGTCGTTGTTGTCGTTTCGAGACAGAGTCTTGCTGTGCTGCTCAGGCTGGAGTACAGATACATCTCGCTGTAACCTCAAACTCCTGGGCTCAAGGGAGCCTCCTGCCTCAGCCTCCCAAGTAGCTGGGATTACAGGTGTGCAGCTCCACTCCCAGCCAATTTATTATTATTATTTTGTAGAGATTGGAGCTCCTGGTGTTGCCCAGGCTGGTCTCGAACTCCTGGTGTCAAGTGATCCTCCCACCTCATCCTCTCAAAGTGCCGAGATTATAGGTGTGAGCCACTGTCCTTGGCCAGATTTCTTAGCTCCCAATATTTCTTTTCTGCTCACTGGCACTGGAGGAGCCAACTTCTTTCAGAACTTCTGTCGGGCCCAAATAGAAATAGTGCCCTTCCCTCCTCTTTGTTTCCTTCCCCACCCGAAAAGCAGCTCCACCATGATGCAGAGTGAAAACTGGGGCAGATTTCAGTGGGAGTAGCACCCAATCAACAGAAGTTAGAGAATGGGCAACCATTAACTACTGCATTGGGCTGGGTGCGGTGGCTCACACCTGTAATCCCAGCACTTTGGGAGGCCAAGGTGGGTAAATCACCTGAGATCAGGAGTTTGAGACCAGCCTGGCCAACATGGTGAAAACCCCATCTCTACTAAAAATATAAAAATTAGCCGGATGTGGTGGTGGGAGCCTGTACTCCCAGCTACTCAGGAGGCTGAGGCAAGAGAATCGCTTGAACCTGGGAGGTGCAGGTTGCAGTGAGCCAAGATCATGCCATTGCACTCCAGCCTGAGTGACGGAGCGAGACTCCATCTCAAGAAATAAATAAATAAAGACTGCACTGCAAAATAATACTTCATGTTACGGAAAATGTCCGTCACATAAAATTATTGAGTGAGAGAAAAGCAGATTACAAAGCAGTATGTGTAACAGGATCCCACTCTTATATTCTTATATTTAAATAAATGTGCGTATTATACTTTATCCACAGAAATTAAATGTATATTGTAAACAGTAGGCATACTTTTCCAAACATATTTACCAAAATGTCTTCAGTGGTTGGATCTAGGTGGCAGATTTTGAATGAAATTGTCTTACCTTTTAGAAATGTATTTTAATTTTTTTTTTTTTTTTTTTTTTTTTTTTTTTTTTACCACTAATGTGTATCTCTCAGGGACATGCGGATGAGCTCTGTGCTGAACTGGAAGCTAAGAGACACATCTGCACGTGGCCTGTTGGCCTTCCGGTCTGGCACCTGCCTCCACACCTCGCACAATCCACACCCTGGCGGCTGCTGGGAGAAACAGGAGGAACAATATGCCACCCAAGGCCCTTCACCTGCGGTCTGCAAGCATGTGAGTGCCTTTGCCAGCAGGAACTTGGTCAGGAGTGTACCACTTCCCCTTTGTTGGGAATTCCAGGCTGACGTGGGGATGTGATTTGAGGGTGTGATCAACCGGAGGAAAACTGGGAGTTGGGCCACATTCTCCTGACTCATCGTCTTGTGTTTGTGCCACACTGCCTGTGAGGTTGGAACAGGGGACAACGGCTCACAGGGGTCTTTCCACCCTGCCAAGCCAGTGCCCCCTTCGCTGCCTGGCTCCTCCCTATACCAGGAGTGCCAACTTCTGCCCTCTTCTCAGTCCACCAGGGCTGGCATGTGGTTGGCATCCTAGAAATGCTGCTCAAGGGCCGGGCGTGGTGGCTCATGCCTGTAATCCCAGCACTTTGGGAGGCCGAGACGGGTGGATCACGAGGTCAAGAGATCGAGACCATCCTGGCCAACATAGTGAAACCCCGTCTCTATTAAAAAATACATATATATGTATATAAATTAGCTGGGCATGGTGGTACACGTCTGTAGTCCCAGCTACTCAGGAGGCTGAGGCAGGAGAATTGCTTGAACCTGGGAGGCGGAGGTTGCAGTGAGCCAAGATAGCGCCACTGCACTCCAGCCTGGCACCTGGTGACAGAGCAAGACTCTGTCTAAAAAAATAAAAAAAAAAAAAAAGAAATGCTGCTCAGGGTACCAGGTCTCCACATTCTCCTTACTTCACCCTGACTCCACATTGCCTGTCACATCTCTGCTTAGACGGAAACCCCTTAGCAACTCCAGCCCTCTCCCACCACAAGCTGGAAATCCAATTCTGTATGGGAAAGGACTCGCTGGAAAGAACACTACATTCCCACCCCTCCACACTCCCGAGCTTCAGATAAATGGAGGGGTGAGAAAAAAGCACAAGCATATGAAACAAACAAGGAGGAAACAGACACTGGACGCTGCATCCATTAGTCCCCGACCGCTCCATCAGTACGGACATTCCCCGGGTCTGTGCTCAGGCCACTCGCTGGCCTGAACTGCTCTCCCTTCCTCTTCTTCTGGCCTGTCCTTCTCAGCCCACTGCAGCCCACAAAAGCCACGTGTGACAGAAGTTGGATTATGATTTCACTATTCCACTGTTTATTTATTTATTTATTTTTGAGACAGTGTTTCACTCTGCAACCTCGAAATCTCGGCTCACTGCAACCTCTACCTCCTGGGTTCAAGCAATTCTCCTACCTTAGCCTCCCAAGTAGCTAGGATTACAGGCATGCACCACCACACTCAGCTAATTTTGTATTTTTAGTAGAGACAGGG
Source organism: Cheracebus regulus (assembly GCA_963574635.1). Classification (NCBI taxonomy): domain Eukaryota; kingdom Metazoa; phylum Chordata; class Mammalia; order Primates; family Pitheciidae; genus Cheracebus; species Cheracebus regulus. The sequence continues at coordinate 20,812 of CAUYQU010025899.1, forward strand.
TTCCGGCATGTTGGTTCAGGCTGGTCTCAAACTCCTGGCCTCAAGTGATCTGCCCGCTTCAGCCTCCCAAAGTGCTGGGATTACAGGCATGAGCCACCACACCCAGCCAGCTGTTTATATTTTATCTCTTCCAGATAAAGCTGTTTGAGGAAAGAGATCCTATTCCTGAGATCAGTGTATCAGGCTTAAGACTGAGACCTGGGCAAGATGCCTGGCTCAGCCCCTTGGTAGGGTTATATGGCCATGGGTAGATTGGTTGAACTACTTCAAGGCCAACACAAATCTCCACCTCATAGGACTAGTGGGAACAGTAAATGCAACAACATATGTAAGGGTCCTGATAACTAGTTATCCCTCCAACTTTTTTTTTTTTTTTTT
>CAUYQU010025900.1:0-23155 GCA_963574635.1 Cheracebus regulus
CAGAAACTGGACCCCTTCCTGACACCTTACACTAAAATTAACTCCAGATGGATTAAAGACTTAAACATAAGACCTAACACCATAAAAACCCTAGAAGAAAATCTAGGCAAAACCATTCAGGACATAGGTGTAGGCAAGGACTCCATGACCAAAACGACAAAAGCATTGGTAACAAAAGCCAAAATAGACAAATAGGACCTAAACAAACTCCACAGCTTTTGCATGGCAAAAGAAACAGTCATTAGAGTGAATCGACAACCAACAGAATGGGAAAAAAATTTTGCAGTCTACCCATCTGACAAAGGGCTGATATCCAGAATTTACAAAGAACTAAAACACATTTACAAGAAAAAAACAAACAAGCCCATTCAAAAGTGGACAAAGGATATGAACAGACACTTTACAAAAGAAGACATACATGAGGCCAATAAACATATGAAAAAATGCTCATCACTGGTCATTAGAGAAATGCAAATCAAAACTACATTGAGATACCATCTCACGCCAGTTAGAATGGCGTTCATTAAAAAATCTAGAGACAACAGATGCTGGGGAGGATGTGGAGAAACAGGAACACTTTTACACTGTTGGTGGGAGTGTAAACTAGTTCAACCATTGTGGAAGACAGTGTGGAGATTCCTCAAGGACCTAGAAATAGAAATTCCATTCGACCCAGCAATCCCATTACTGGGTATATATCCAAAGGATTATAAATCATTCTACTATAAGGACACATGCACACGAATGTTCATTGCAGCACAATCTTGATTTTTCAGCTAGTTTATTATTTTCATTTTCCCATATATGGCCTTTATTGTGTTTAAGTACATTCCAACTATACCTAATTGGTTGAAAGTTTTTATCATGAAGTAATACTGAATTTTATCAAATGCTTTTTCTGCATCTATAGAGATGACATTATTTTGTCTTTCATTCCATTAATATGCTCTATTATGTTTATTGATATGTATGGAAATTCTATAGTTTTCATATGTTGATTTTATAGTCTGTAAATTTACTGAATTTATCTATCGGTTCTGAGAGTTTTTGATGGAGTCTTTAGGTTTGTCTATAAATAAGATTATGTCATCTGCGAACAGCAACAATTTGACTTCCTCTTTTCCAATTTGGATGCCTTTTATTTCTTTCTCTTACCTAATTGCTCTGGGTAGGACTTCCAATACTGTTTTTTTTTATTTTTGTTATAATTTTTTTAAATTTTCTATCCATTTCCATAATTATCAGTCTAGTGCTACTTTAAATTCAGTTAAAGTAGGCATCTTTATTCTTGTTCCAGTTCTTAGAGGGAAATCTTTCAAATTTTTTTCCATTATGTATGTTGTCGACTATTGAATTGTCATATACAGCCTTTATTGTATTTAGATACACTTCATCTATACCTAATTGGTTGAAAGTTTTTATCATGAAGTGATGTTGAATTTTATCCAATGTTTTTTCTGCACCTAGAGAGGATCATTTTATTTTTTTCCTTCATTCTGTTGATATGATCTATCATGTTTATTGATTTGCAGATATGTAACCATTCTTGCATCCCTAGAACAAATCCTGTTTGATCATGGCATATAATCTGTTTTAGGTGTTGTGGATTTAGTTTGCTAGTATTTTGTTAATTTCTGTATCTGTGTTTATCAGGAATTTGGGCGTGTAGTTTTTTGTTGTTGTTGTATCCTTGTCTGGTTTTGATAACAGGGTAATGCTTGTTTCCTAAAATAAATTTGAAATAATTCCTTCCCCTTCAATTATTTGGAATAGTTTCAAATGAATTGGTGTTAGTCCCTTTTTAAATGTTTGGTGGAATTGAACAATGAAGTCATCCAGTACTGGGCTTTTCTTTGGTGGGAGACTTTTTATTACTGATTCAAGCTCATTACTCATTATTGGTATTTTCAGGTTTTTAATTTCTTCTTGGTTCAACCTTGGTAGATTTTATGCATCCAGGTTAAACTTCATTTGCCCTGATAATCTAATGAGACCTATGAACCAAAATTTTGGGTACAGCAGTTTCCATGGCAGTTAGAGTCTTAAAAATCTTTCATTGCCCCCACCTTTTTTGTTGGTGTTGTTTCAAGTGAGTTATGGGTTTCTTTTTAAATGTTAGCTAGGAGTAACTGAATTGCATAAGCGAAATATCTCTAAGTAGCCTTGAATTAGTCACAAATCAATCTTTTATTTACCAGTCTTGTTTGCTTAATTAGTAAATATGTGCAGGGAAAATTTTTAGCTGGGTTTTTATTTTTCGCCTTTTCCTTTTTGGCTTTTGCATGGCACAAAAACAAAATTTTTATGTTGAACAGCAATATATTATTGCTCTGAGATCAAGATTTTGACCTATTTGGTCTAAGCCTAACTTTTCTAAACATTTATTTCTCTTCCTTTTATGTTACTGATTTTTTCAACTGAGTATCTCATTACTGTACATAATTGTTAGGGAAACCTAAATTTATATTTATGAAAGGTGTCAAGGTGGTTGATTACCATGGAGCTATTGTAATCTGTAAAGCTATTAGTTTCAATGCCTTTAAGAAAACTGTTTTCTTTTCTTAATTGAAATGCCATAAGCAGTGAGTTTTATCTCAACACCTGTAGAAATGTCAGTAGGTTCAAAGTAGGCAGAAAATAAAAGATAGAGAACTTCTACATGTTAACTCTATAATTGTTGGTTTTTAAAATAATGACCATTTCAATTTTGAATTTTCCTTAATTCATTTTGCACATCCACTTACAAATGTGCACAAGAATAGGTCATAACATATAGCCAGCAGGACTCTCAGAAAACCTGTCATGCCTTAATCATTAACAATGCCATTTTGTTTCTTATCACTCTTTCAAGAGCAAAAAAAATTGTATAAATCCCATCAAGGAGTGTTAGGAGTTTTGACCAGTAATCACTGGAAACTGTAGAAGATAATAAATATTTGTTGTTTTGAGCTACTAAGTTTTAGGTAATTTGTTATGCCAAAGTAAATAACTAACACAGCTTCACGAGAGAGGATAAATTATTGCACTTTAATTTTCTTTTGCTCTAAATTAATTATGATTACTACTATTACATTATTATTAAGACAGGGCTTGCTCTGTCACCCAGGCTGGAATGCAGTGGCATGCTCATGATTCACTGCAGCCTTGACCTCCCAGGCTCAAGTGATCCTCCTACCGCTGGCTGTCTAGTAGCTGGACCTACAGACATGTACTACCATGCCCAGCTAATTTTTGTATTTTTTGTAGTGATAAGGTTTCACTATGTTGCCCAGGCTGGTCTTCAACTCCTGGACTCAAGTGATCCACCTATCTCAGCCTCCCACAATGCTGGGATTATAGGCATGAGCCGCATCACTCGGTCCTGAGTGGCTTTTAATTAGCCATCAGTGCCCATTTTTAGTGTTTATTTTTGCCCCTGGAAGACTGTCAGGAACAGGCATCAAAATGGAGTCAAATCAAACAAAAATAGACCAAGATAAGAATGTTCACAAATATTTTAACCCAGGCATGCACATTGAACAAAATATTAAACCAGGTGCATGACCAAAAATGAACTCACCACAAACTTGCCTCACAGACAGTATCTAAGTTCTGTAGAAACCAGAGTATTCAATCCAGAAAGGCTCTAATAGAAAAGACCAAAAGTCTTTTATTATCCAGGAGCTATGCATGGTTCTTTACTATGGGGACCGTATCCAAACCAGATTCCAAATAATATAAGAAAACCTCTGCCAAAGGAAGGAGGCTCAGCCTGAGGGAAGACACCAGGGCAGGAAAGGCCAGCTGTGGAAGCACAGAGCTGAAAGGGTTCGAGTGAGTATGGAACACCAGTTCCAATGATCACTGGTTCCTTCTGACAGAGACTTTTTTAAAAACTTCTTATTTTTAGAGATGGAGTCTCCCTATCTTGCCAGGCTGGCCTCGAACTCCTAAGCTCAGGCAATCCTTCTGCCTCTGAGTAGCTGGGACTGTGGGTGTACACCACTGCACTAGGGTCTGATAGTGACCTTTTCCAAGTCCTGTTTCTGACACCATCTACGTCAATCCCAATAGGAACAGAGAATGGTTCTCTAAAAGAAAAATATTTATTTGGAAACAGAGCATTACAAAGGGAATACACATGCCATAGTAAATGATGTGTGTGTTTGGGAAGGTAAAGACAAAGGTTTTTAAAGGGCTACAACGATCAATAACAAGGTTGACATCAGTTATGTCCAAGTTTGGACAGGCAGCTGCTAGGCAGATACCCTTATAGAAGTATTTTTGTGTAAAGCTGTGATTGTCCTTGTGCAAAGTTGTGATTTCTGTAGTCTTTTGTGATAGTTTTTGTTATCAGGGATATAAGCATGGGAACCCTCTCTTCATCGTCTTCCCAGCTCTATTTGTCAGAGTTTAAAAAAAATTAGTGACTCCGTTTTGATTCTGCCAACTTCCACACTAAACACAGCAGAATCATACCTCAAACTCTGGATGCAGGTGAGAACCAGCACAGACAGTTAGCAGTGGGACCCAACCTCAGCTTGCTCCTCTCCCAGCCTTCTCCACACACGGACCCTTCACCCTTGCCCCGTCTCTAGGACATTAGGAAAACCCAGGCACAAATGGGAAGCAGTTGTGAGATGCACAAGCCCAAATGTCCACAATCTCCAGCAGGAAGTCTTTCCTGAAGCCTGCAGCCTCAGTGCTTCCTTCGGTATGCTTCCTTCAGATGTGCAGACTATGATCCTACAGCACTGTTCCTCCCAGTAACCACAGGGCTCATTTCCCCAACTCCTTCAGGACTTCACTCTCTCAGTAAAGGCTCCTCTCAGGGGAATATCTGAAAATTACCACCAGCTCCTACATCTTCTTCCACTTCTTATTCTTCCTGCCACCCTAGCATTTCGGAGATTCTGGCTCTGCAACAGGAGAACTCCTTCATCCCCTCCCTTCTCGTCTTCTCTTCTTTCCCTGTTTCTTCCATGTGTGTTTCTGAATTACACTATTCCTGTCAGTACATAAAACTGCCTAAAAGTTAAGTATAGCTACTGATGAGTTACAGAGCTAACTCCTGTGCATTTACCACCCAGGTGAAAATCAGAGACCTCTGCCAGCCCCCGAAGCTCTTTTGCCTCCCCTCAAACAGAACCCATCCCACACAGATGTCCACTAAGCTGACCTCTCCCCACGCCACCTCCTATTTATCTCCTCCCCCTCTACTCCTTCTGGCCTCTTTTCCCTTCTTGTCCTGAGTTCCTCCCCATTTTGGCTTCTCCAGGAGCCCCCCTCATCTTCCTTGGAAAGCTCCAGAGCTGTCCTCCCCTTCCCCACCCAGGGACTGGAGAATCCAGAGTTGATTCCTGAGATAAGGCCATTTCATCGTGAGAGCAGCAGGATCTCATCCAGGACACCACATTACATTTAGTCCCCTTTATGTCTCTTAAGGCTCCTCTGGCTGTGATGATTTCACAGATTTTCCTTGTTTTTGATGACCTTAACATTTTTTGAGGAGTATTGGTCAGGCATATTGTGGAATGCCCTTTAACTCGAACGTGGCTGGGGCTATGAATGTTGGGGAGGAACGGCACAGAGATGAAATGCCACTCTCAGCACACCAGGGGTAGGTGCTACCCCCTTTATTTGTCACTGGTGATGTCAACCTTCATCACTTGCCTAAGGCAGTGTTTCCCAGTTTCTCCCCTGTCAAATTCCTTTTTTGCTTTCTGCCTTTTCATACTGTTGTCTTTGGAAGGAAGTCACTATATGTAGCCTACAAATAAGGAATGTTCTGCTACAAAGATTTTGTGTAGGTTTTTGTGCAAAGTAAGTTTTCTACTTGTCGGTTAAATACCTAGGAATATGATCACTGTGTTGTATGGCGATCATGGTGAATCTATGTTTGATGAGTCTATGTTTATCCTTATAAGAAACCGCTCGTATCTGCTAGAGTGGCTGTGCCATTTCCATTCCTGCCAGCAGTGGATGAGGGTTCCTGATGCTCTTCATCCTCATCAGCACTTGGTATTACCAGATTTTGGGGTTTTAGTTATTCTAGTAGGTGTGTAATGGTATATCATTGTTGTTTTACTTGCATTTCCCTAATGATAAATGACATTGAGCATCTCCTTATGTGCTCATTTGCCAACTGTGGATCTTCCTTGGTGAGGTATCTGTTCAGACATTTGCCCATTTTTAAACTGGGTAAATTGTTTTCTTATTGTTCAGTTTTAAGGGTTCTCTCTATATTTTAGATACAAGTCCCTTATCAGCTTTGTGATTTGCAAATATTTTCTCCCAGTCTGTGGCCTTTATTACATAACAACACACACACATATATACTTGTGGGAAAAGAAATGAGAAATTTCTAACTGTGAAGATTTCCAGGTAGACCACCTGAGGGACAAGCAATGGTGGTGGGGGTCGGGGAGCAATGGAAATAACTTACCTTTGTATATTTTATACTATCTTTTGAATTTTCTGTGTGCTCATTAATAATATTCTCAAAAATAAATTATATAAAAATCCCTTCCACTTGTGAAACCCTTGACAGACTGTGTCCAGATCACGTGTTAAGACTGAGATTCTGATACCCTATTCTAGGACCAATGATGTTCTCACTGAACTATTTTTCTTTGAAATTTCCATTTCTGGAAAAGGTAGTTAGATTATATGAACAAATCCTCCCACTGAAAAAGCTAAAAGTGCCATTTAAAATGCAAAACTGATTTTCTTAAAGCATCAAATTGCTGAGAAGTTGGCAATAAATGTCTGCACCCCACAAAGAAGGGAAGACGCTGTTTGGCCTCATAGCGAGCAGTGGCCTCAGAAATGGAGAAAAGGCTTTGTAAGTTCATTGTTCAGAGCTGAGACACAGGGGCCCTGCACTTCCAGCTGTTTGTCCCATGTTCCTCACTTTGTACCCATCTATCTGCCTTCCCTTTTAAAATTTCAAACAATGCTCTTTATTTCTGATACATTATAATACATGTGTATAAGGTGTAATATATGATATAGTGTATTTTCACTGTGGAAACAATTTAAGATGCTGTCAAAGATAAATCACAAATTTAAAATAACCTGTAAACCTCACACCAAAGATATTTTGTTGCATTTCCTTCTAGTCTGTTGTGTATCCTCCTGCTGCTGCTGCCTGAGTGCTTCTCTCTCTGTTGATGAGCACAGACCTCAGTGGCTCCAGCCCTCACTTTCCAGATGAAACTTCATTCTCACATCTCCTGAGGGGGCTACTTCTCACTCTCTTTCCCTCCTCACACCCCTCCAATCCTTTCCCACTCCTCACTCTTAGATAATGAGGTTATTTCTTTTCACTCAGGAAAAAAAAAAGACTTGGGTAAAAAGAGCATCATCATCCCAAGACAACCCCACAGCTCCACCTATCTCCTGGGTCTTCGCACCAGTGATGATGGATGGTCCTCAGCTCCTGTCTAAGGCCACAAGATCCACCCTTGCCTCCCCTACATGAGTTTCCCCTCTCTACTGGCTCATGCATTCCTGCATACAAAATGCTGTAATATTTCCCATTAACACAAACAAAACTCAACTAAATAAATAAAAGTAAAATCCTACCATAAAAAATCCACTGCCTGGGCCGCCACGCCAGGGAGGAGCAGCCGCTGCCACCCAGAACTGGGCCCTTAAGGAGGAGGAAGCAGGAAGACGGCGGACAACGCCAGTGCTGCCGCCAGTAACGCGGAGATCTGGAAGATCAAGACGCTCATTAAGATTGTGGAGGCGGCCCGCGGCAATGGCACCAGCATGATGTCATTGATCATTCCTCCTAAGGACCAGATTTCACGAGTTGCAGAAATGTTAGCAGATGAGTTTGGAACTGCATCTAACATTAAGTCAGGAGTAAACTGCCTTTCAGTCCTGGGAGCCATTGCATCCGTACAACAAAGACTCAAACTTTATAACAAAGTACCTCCAGATGGTCTGGTTGTTTACTGTGGAACAACTGTAACAGAAGGAAGAAAGGAAAAGAAAGTTAACATTGACTTTGAACCTTTCAAACCAATTAATACATCATTGTATTTGTGGTACAACAAATTCCAGAGGCTCTTACAGCACTACTTTCAGATGATGCAAGTTTGGATTCACTGTAATAGATGGTAGTGGTGCACCTTTTGGCACACGCCAAAGAAACACAAGAGAAGTTTTGCACAAATTCACTGCAGATCTCCCAAAGAAACACGGTAGAGGAGGTCAGTCAGCCTTAGCTTTGCCCATTTAAGAATGGAAAAGCAACATAACTATGTTCAGAAAGTAGCAGAGACTGCCGTGCAGCTGTTTACTTCTGGGGACAAAGTGAACGTGGCTGGTCTAGTTTTAGCTGGATCCACTGACTTTAAAACTGAACTAAGTCAATCTGATATGTTTGATAAGAGGTTACAATGGAAAGTTTTAAAATTAGTTGATATATCATATGGTGGTGATAATTGATTCAACCAAGCTATGGAGTTATCTACTGAAGTCCTCTCCAACATGAAATTCATTCGAGAGAAGAAATTAATAGGACTATACTTTGATGAAATCAGCCAGGACATGGGCAAGTACTGTTTTGGCGCTGAAAATACACTAAAGGCTTTGGAAATGGGAGCTGTAGAAATTCTAATAGTTTATGAAAATCTGGATATAATGAGATATGTTCTTCATTGCCAAGGCACAGAAGAGGAGAAAATTCTCTAACTCCAGAGCAAGAAAAGGATAAATGTCATTTCATAGACAAAGAGTCTGGACAGGAACATGAGCTTATCGAGAGCATGCCCCTGTTGGAATGGTTTCCTAACAACTATAAACAATTTGGAGCTATGTTGGAAATAGTCACAGATAAATCACAAGAAGGGTCCCAGTTTGTAAAAGGATTTGGTAGAATTGGAGGTATCGTGCGGTGCTGAGTAGATTTCCAGGGAATGGAATACCAAGGAGGAGACGATGAATTTTTTGACCTTGATGACTACTAGGCAGTTGACATGGGTTCCGCAAAATGGGCCTGACTCTCCAGTATCCAACCCGAGGAGCAAAGCCATGGTGGAATCCATTCAGATCCCTGCCTTACAATTGGAACATTTCCAGAACTTAATCCATGAGGGTTGGATATTGAAAAGAAAACCAAAGCAAAACCAGACCCAACCCTACACTCTGCTTTGTCATGGTGTCGGCACAGCAGCCTACAACTAAGTTCCTAAATGCCACTTTGTGCTAATTTAAAAAAGAACCCCAGTTTTTACTTGTGCTCGGTGGTGAAATTGGTTGCTCTTGTATTTATGAAAAAAATGATTTTTTAACCTTCATACATAGAAGCAAAAATACCTTAACTGCTGTAAAGCTTCAAAAGTTAATAGAAGTGAAATCATACTGGTTTGTTTCTTATTTTGATTGGAGAAAAATTAAACTGCTGCATTTCACAGTGACTATTTACATGGCATTCTCAGCTTAGACTGCATAAGAAGAAATATATGTGGTGGGATGTTGGAACTATTTCTCTTTTGGTCTCTGCTTAATATTGAAAGAGTGAGCTAATAGGAGTAAATTTCAACTTCGCTCCCTCACACTACCCCATCCCCTTCCAGACTGGCAGTTTCAAGGATGCAAATTGCAATGCAAAATCAAACTGCCTCATGAAGCATTTGGGCCAGTGCGCTGTTTACTTGCATCTGTTTGCAGATACATTTGTGCCCAGCGTTTGGGAATCCTTAGTATCAATGTTCTGACAAGCGTCCCTATAACCTTAACCTACTCAAAACCAATCTGGGGTGGATATGATGGGGCTTCTGTGCTATTGCTTGGATTGGGAGAAGTAAAACATGCAATTTAAGTGGAAGCAAAAAAATAAAAATACATAAAAAATTAAAAATCCATTGTCTGATTTCATGTCTCCCTCCAACTACTGCCCCATTTCTCTGACACTTCTTATAGAATAATTCCTGAGTCTTGTTATGTTTTTTAAATATCAAATGGATTTATGGACAGTGTTTCAAAAGTCAAATACTTCTACAAGGCTTGTTATAAACACAGATGTCCCCAATCTTTCATGTACATTTCCTGAATCCCAGAGGCAATCTACTTTACTTAATTTGCCTAATTTTTTTATTGTTACATCTGTGCCTCTAAATAGTATGTTATAGTGCTGTTTTGTTTTTCACTCTTATGTATCATGCTTAGTGGATAGCTCCTTTCACATATCCCTGTCCTCTCAATATAGTTATTTTACAATTTTGCTTAGCTGGGCGTTCACTGTTTGTATTATTATTATGACCACGGAAATGCTATTCACAACTAGACTAGGAAATGTTATTCACAAGGATTATTTTCCTTTGTTGAACTGACTTTTTATTTTCCCTGGAATTAGTAAATATTTTATCCCTTCATATGCTCAATTTCTGTTATACTCATTACAAAATCTCTTCCAAATTTTGCCCCAGGGCGTCTGCTATAGTTTGAATGTGTCCCCCAAAGTTCATGTATTGGAAACTTGATCCCCAATGTGGTCATATTGGAAAGTAAGTCCTAATAGACGCAGTCTGAGTTATGAGGACTCTGCCCTCATGAATAAATTAATATCATTAGTGTGGGAGTGGGCCCACAATAATGATGTTGTCCTCTCTCTTGCTCTTGACCCTTTTGCTATGTGAAGACACAGCAAGAAGGCCCTTTCCAAATGCCGGTGGCTTGATCTCGGACTTCCCAGCCTTCAGAACTGAAAAAACAAATTTCTGTTATTCACAACTGACCCAGACCATGGCATTCTGTTATAGCAGCATAAATGAACTAAGGCAGTCTCCATGAATACATACAACCGCGTCCCGTATTCTACCAACCTCATCTTTATGAAGACACTTCCCTCAGTCCTGCCACACATGGACTGGCGCATGCACATCTGGGCTGACTTCCAAGATCTTCACCTCATCCTGGGCATCCCTCTGCCTCTCTCTTGTGCTAGCTCTCCTGTTGCCTGGATCCCATGTGTCCCCTTTTTTGGTTTTCTCCATCATTTTTGTTTCTCATTTCATCTAGCAGTATCCTAAGGGAACACAAAAGTAAAATTTGAAACCCTAAGCTTCTGAAAATGTCTTTAGGCTACCCTAGCACTTATTCCAACTTGGATTTGGTATAGAATTCTGTGTTGAAAACATTTTTCCTAGGAATTTCCATGACATTTATCAATATTTTTTAGTTTACAATGTTGTTTTTCTTGCCTTTTGATGTTTTTAGAATTTCTTCTTTTCCACCCACCTTCTAAAATTTCACTGTGATGTATCTTGGTGTGGGTGTTTTCATCTACTATAGTAAGAACTTGGTTGGGGTCATTACAAATTTTTGTCTGTAAACTTGAAGAAATTTTTTTTATTTTAAATCATTTCTATCTTTCCATCCTTTCTGAATTTGTATCATTAGGTTCCTGGAAGTCTTTGATTGATAGCCTAGTATTTGTATAGTTCTTATGTCTTTCTTGACATTGCTTTTCCATTTTTAATATTTAGTGGTAGTACAAATTTGCTCTTCCAACTCATCTATTAAATTACTTATTTAAATGATCAGTTTTTGATTTCCAAGAGTGCTTTTTGGTTCTCTGATTGTATATAATTTTATATAATCCTATTCATCATTTGTAAATGCCATATATTATTATATCTTTTAGGTATTATTGAGAATAGTGGTACTGCACCTGTTAGATCTCCTGGTTATCTGCTTTCATGATATCATGAACTTTTCTTCACCACACTTAGCTTAGCAGTAATTTTATATTTATCTTTGTATGTTCTGCTAAATGTGCATCGCCTTCATGACAGTGCAAACATCAAATTTAGAGCATCTTACTTTTGCTCTTCACTGTATCTTCAGTGTTTAATAGATCACATGGTTCATTAGAGGCCTCAAAATACATGCTGGATGAGGAAATGCAAGTATGGTTGAGCAGGAAAGTCAGACTTCCTTGATGAACTGCCCCTTGATGTTCTCCTGAGCACTGCATCTCATGACCTCCTGTCATAGAACATTCAGGGACATTGAAAGAGTTCACTGACATGGGATACAGAGTCATATCCACCACCAGATGGACAAGGAATCAATGAAAGATGACTGCATTGAGAGAAAATTTCCTGGGTCCACCGCAGCTCCACCACCTGCTTAACCTCTCTGAGTCTCCCTTTCCCTGTCTATGCAAAGGTATCACATTCGGGGTTTCCCATGGGTTTGCTTTGAGGATCAAATCTGACTCTCTCAGTAAAACACATGGTATTATACCTTGGGGTATATTAAGTGTTCCACTACTCATAGCTATTATCCCTATATTGATTACAGCATTTGGGTTGTTTCCATCATTTTGCTTTTATAAACCAAAATTCAAGAAACATTCTTGAACATATATTTTTTAGAATGTGTGTGGTTATCTTCTTAGGAAAAATTCTTGAAAGGGAAATATCTGCATTGAAATGTAAGCCCATTTATATTGTTCACATGTTTTGCGAAAGTCCCCTTTAGAAATTTATACTCCAGCTTTTCATCAGCCTGTATGACAGTGTATTTTCCCTACCTCCAGCTAATATGTTCATCACTTACTTTCACATTTGCCAAACTGATAGATTTTTTCATTCCCATTTCTAATTTCACGTTCTCATTTTTCCTCATATTCATTAATCACAGAGTACATTGTCTGATATTTGATTTATTCTTTTCCACATTGCTTTCTAATATTCTTTATTATTTTCCAATTGGGGTTAGGTACTTAAAAATGTTGAATTTAAGAAAGAAAAAAAGCAGCTCTTGACATGACACTGACAGTAGGTTTCAGTGCTGTTAGAAGCTGTCCTATTGGTTACCACTAGGCCATATTATTTTCTTCTTGGACATAAACCATATTACAAAACAACATCGGACAGGGATACTCTGGGAACATGATAAAGCAAAACAAAATAGGAGCACTACATAATTTCATATAAGCACAGACCAAAACCAAGGCACTGTGCAACTCACAAAATATCAAACCTCTCCCCTTGCTGGCTAATATGAGTGACGGCTGTTTCTTTACCAACCACAACTTTATCCTTGCTCTGCTCTGCATTCATTGTGGGTAAGATTTATTGAGATAGTCATAGAAATGTTCCTGCTTCTTGACAATACCCAATCTGTAGTGAAACCCTACCTCCTTAGCTCTCTCCAAAAATATCCTAAGACCAAATCCTGTATTACATTCTTTCTAATATCCTTATGCTTACATGGCGTGCAGTCTCTCTTTTGGCAATGAGTAATAAACCCCAGTTGTTCAACTATAGGTGTTTCTGGTGGCCTTTGGCTGAAAGACATTGAAATATGCTACCTTTTGTCTTTCAGATTTTTTACATGTCTTTGAATTTGATCACAGGCATATGTTAGTATATTTGCGAGTTTGACATAGAGAAGTTTTACTGGTCGACATAGAGAAGTTTTATTTTTTATTTATGGCTTTTCATCTCTGGGTCATGCTTAGAGAATCCTTTTCTACTTCATAATTGTAAAACTTAACATATATTTTCATCTAGGTACAGATGATATGATGAGAGAGAAGTCCAAGAGTAAAGAAAAACATAGAAGTATGTTTGATTTGGGGAGAAAGCTGGGGGTGAAAGTTAGGGAATGAGCAAGAAGCACAGAGTTCTAAGGTGGAGTTTTAACATTTAAAACCTGGTCAGGTGTGGTGGCTCACACCTGTTATCCTAACACTTTTGGAGGGCAGGGTGGGCGGAATACTTGAGGTCAGGAGTTCAAGACCATCCTAGTCAACATAGTTATTTACCAAGAAATACAAAAAATCAGCGGGGTGTGGTGGTGCATAACTGTAGTCCCAGCTACTCGGGAGGCTGAGGTGGGAGAATCCTTTGAACTTGGGAGGCCGAGGTTGCAGTGAGTCATGATTGTCCCACTGCACTCCAGCCTGGGTGACAGAATAAGACTCTGTCTCAAAAAGAAAAAAAGAAAAAAATCTTTTGCTTATAATTTTAAAATATGTCTACAAAACCTATATTTTATATGGCACCTTCAATAAATACTTTCTCTTGGGCTAAGTAATGACATATATACCTCCTTGTGTTCACCAGGTTGTAGAAATATAACATCAAGAGTCTCAATGAAATATAGACAAGGATTAGCTATGGTGATAGGCATTTTTTAAAATGTATGACCTTGAGTTGATAAATCATGTTTTGGTAATCTGTATGTACACTCTTAATTGTTAAAATACATATTGAACTTTCTTGGGCCTGCTGTATTTTAGGGATATGTCTAAGACCCACATGGCCAAATCCATGGCTTCTGTGTGAAGATAATTTTAATGTATTTCAATCTAGGAGTCTCAATGTATCTTTTTTGTGGGGGAGATTGAAAACTAAGAGCACTCTAGATAAGCATTATTGAAAATGGTAACCACTAGCTACACCTGGCTATTTATATTTAAATTAATTGAACAAAACTTTTTAAAAATCAACTCTTTATCACACTAGCCATATTCCAAGTGCTCAATATCCACATGTAACTGGTAGCTCCCATATTGGACAGTGCATATATAGATCAATTTCATCACCACAGAACGTGCTTTTGAGCAGCACTACTGCTATAGACATTTTTATGCTCCTCCCAGATTCATGTGTTAAAATCTAATCCCCAGTGAGATGATATTTGGAAGTGGGTTTTAGAAGAAGTGATTATGTCATGATGTCCAGTGAATTGAACTTGTATCTTTATAAAAGAGCCTAGAAAACTGTCTTGCCCCTTCCACCATGGGAGGATGCAGTGAAAAGATGGCTACGAGGAAGCAGTCCCTCACCAGAGTTAGCTAACACCTTGATATTGGACCTCCCAGCCTCCAGCACTGGGAGAAATACATTTATTTTGTTTATAAGCCACCTAGTCTAGGGTATTTTTGTCATAGGAGCCTGATAGACTAAGATAACTTCTCTTAATGCTATGTGGGCCTCAAGTCAAGTATATTAGACACATTTAAAATAAAAAGGTGACTGGTTGTGGTGATTCACACCTGTATCCCAGCACTTAGGGAGGCCAAAGCAGGAGGATTGCTTGAGCTCAGAAGTTCAAGATCAGCCTGGGTAACATAGCAAGACTCCATCTCTACAAAATATTTTTTAAAATTAGCTGGACATGGTGGCAAGAGCCTGTAGTTTCAGCAGTTTAAGAGTCTGAGGCAGGAGGATTGCTTGAGCCTTCCCTGCCCCACCAAGGGTTTATACGACAGTTAGCCATTATCATGCTACTGCACTCTAGGCTGGGTGACCATGTGAGACCCCATCTTGGAAAAAACAAAAATGAAAGGGTCCATATTATTTCTCACGGAGACTGCAAAATCAAAGTAGGTCAGGAGTAAATCTCTGTTTTGTGCTTTCAGGCACAAACCATTCCCAGTGCCAAAGGAGAAACTCATCTGCCCCTCTGTTCCCATACTAAGGAACCCTGCGTCCAATTTACAGCTAATATGTTCTCTTCTTTAAGAGCCCAGGACAGAGCAAACTTAGCACTAGCTAAGTTTTGGGATACAGGGAGTCCTGTTCAGAGAGAAAAACTGGGGGATATGAAGAAGAGGCAAAGGGGCCAGTCGAGAACCCTCCACATCTTACCAAGAACACGATTTCTCAAAGTGTAATCTGTGGAACCATTGCGGGCTGCTGAAACCTCTTCCTAGACCCACAAGGTTAAAACTATTTTTATAACATAACAACGACATTATTTATACTAAAGTAAAACTTGGCAAGAATGGAGGCTATGGTACCAAACTGCAATAGTAGTTATTATATTCTTAACCTCTTCTTAATTATAGAAGCTAGAAAAAAAACAGGTTTCACTTAAATATGTCCTGGTTGAAGTATCAAAGAATTATTAACTTTATTAAATCTCTATCCCAGAGTCCACATTTTAACATATCTTAAATGATAAGTACCTTATGCGTACTTCCACCGCATTCCAAATTAGGATGTTTGAGACCAGGCACAGTTGCTCACACCTGTAATTAATTCCAGCACTGTGGGAGGCCTAGGCGGGTGCATCATTTGAGGTCAGGAGTTTGAGACCAGCCTGGCCAACAAGGTGAAACCCCATCTCTACTAAGAATACAAAAATTAGCCAGGCATGGTGGTGCGCATCTGTAGTCCCAGCTACTTGGGAGCTGAGGCAGGAGAATCACTTGAACCTAGGAGGTAGAGGTTTCAGTGAGCCAAAATCATGCCACTGCACTCCAGCCTGGCTAACAGAGCAAGAACCTGTCTTAAAACAAAAACACAGGATGTTCATGTCAACAAAATCATTTTGTGAGTTGTACTAGTCTATTATTTTATGAATATCCTTTTTACTTGAAAGAATAAATGGCAGAAATGATTATCATTTAGACTTGAATATTTGGCTGACACTTTCTCAAAAATGAACATAAGCCTGTCCCTTCCACATAATCCACTGACAGTATTGTTGCTAATGATAAAAGGCAAGCTCTTAAGAGAAAACTGGAATCCTGGAGAACTTGTATCTACCATCATAAGCCTGATAGCTTCCCAATACTTACAAGTTTTTCTGGTAATATCTGTGGTAATTTTTAAAATGTGATTTTCTGATAACTTGCAGTTAAATATATCAACACTGGAAGATAAAACTTCGTGAAATTGTGTTTCTTTTTTTAAAAGTCATGTATTATAGAAGATGCATTCAACGTGGAAGATGGACCTATGTATCTTAATGTAATGGCATGTGAAATAGTTATTGATAGTTTAATGTTCCACATTACAAATAACCTTTAACACTTCTGTTAAAGCTAACACTTCTCTTATGTTATTATAGTATCAAGGATGAATATCCGCAATTTTCTAAAATATATTATTAAAAATATTCCTGGCCTAGCAAAGTGACTCACACCTGTAATCCCAGTATTTTGGGAGGCCAAGGTAGGAGAATCACTTGAGCCCAGGAGTTCAGCTCAGGAGTTTGAGATCAGCCTGGGCAACTGAGTAAGACTCTCCCCGCCATCTCTACAAAAACAACATTAGCTGGGGTGGTGTTTCAGCTGCTTGTGAAGCTGAGTTGGGAGGATCCCTTGAACCCAGGAATTCGAGGCTGCAGTGCACTATGATCACACCACTGCATTCCAGCCTGGGTGACAGGAAGAGACCGTGTCTCCAAAAGGAAAAAACAAACACAAACAAAACCCCCCACAAAACCCAAAACAAAAACAGCAACAAAAATATGATTGTGTGAGGATGGACTTTTTTTTTCATATACTTCAACTAAAATAACAGATTAGATGAAGAAAAGGATATGAAAATTCATTAATCTTCTAATGAGACACATAAGGATTTACAAGCATATAAAATGTAAAAAGGTACACTCTTCTCACTATACTGTTTGAGAAATAATGACTTCGCATAAAAATATTTCTAACATGCAGTGTTAATATTCTAAATGAATAAGATATTTTAAATAGTTTTAATTTCTAATACGGTAAATATTAACATATATAACTCACATAAAATTATCTTCCGAGTCCTCACTAATTCCTAAGAGCATGCAAAACGTTTGAGAAACGATAACATAACTGCTAGCTCTGGATTAAGGGAGAATGTGTGACAGAGCATTTGGTTTAGGAGGAGGAGGGCAGGGCAAAGTCCCAGGGCCCCGGGCCTGGCTCTCAGGGTCTCACTGTCCGAGGACAGTGTCTGGATTTGTGAGACCCAGCGTTGGGATTCCCCGTCCCGGGAGTTCCACTTCTCCGTCTCCCAACCTGTGCCCGGACCTTCTTCCTGGATACTCATGCCGTGTTCTCACTCCCATTGAGTGTCGGGTTTCTAGAGAAGCCGATCAGCTTCACCGCAATTCCAGGTTCTAAAATACCCACGGACCCACTGGGAACCCAAGATCGCCAAGGCCAACGCGCAGACTTTCCAAGTGGGACTGTGGACCCTGCGCGGCTGCTACAACCAGAGCCACCCCGGCCCGGGGCGCAGGTCGCGACCCCTCCCCATTCTCCACCTACGGCCCGGGTCACCCGGAGGCTGCGGGATCCACCGAGACCCTAGACCTGGGAGAGCCCCAGGCGCCTTTACCTGGTTTCATTTTCAGTTTACTTCAAAATCCCCACGGGTTGGTGGGGCGGGGGCGGGGGCGGGGGCGGGGGCGGGGCCAAGGCCTCACCCTCCGGAGGATTCACTGCTGCGGCCTGAGACCCGAGACCCGAGGCGCTTCCTCCGCGGGTTTGAACAGTCAGTTTAAGACTGCATGAATTACCTCGCCTTGAACAAGGACCTGGACCGCTGCAGACTCGAGACTCAGAGAGATTCAGGGCCTGCTTGGAGGGCACCTGTGTGGAGTGGCTCTGCAGATACCTGGAGAATGGGAAGGAGACACTACAACGCATGGGTACCAGGAGCCACAGACACCCTCCCCATCTCCTGTTCATCTCCCGGGCTGGCCTCCCAGGAGGAAGGGAGGAAACTGGCACCAAAGCTAGAATATCGCCCTGCCATGGGTCTAGAGGAGGATGAGTCCTCTTGAGTTTCCAGATTCTGTACCAGAAAGTGACTCTGAGGGCCCACCCTGGTCTCTGTAACAATCAAGGGATGTGAAGTCTCTGAGGGAATGGAGGGAAGACAATCCCTGCAATACTGATCAGTGGCTCCCTTTGAACCCTGCAGCAGCCTTGGGCATCAAGTGTTTTCTCCGGGGCCTTGTTCTCTGTCCCCCACTCAATGTGTGTGAGGGGGTCTGATTTCAGCTCTTCTGAGTCACTTGGCCTCTAGTCAGATCAGGACTAGAAGTTTCTCTCAGAGACCTAGAGTCTCCTAACCTGAGATGCCTTGCTCTGATTCTAGAGCTTTCCAAGCAATGGGAACATTATCCCTGATACTTGAGTCCAGGATAGTGTCTGGATTTTGCATTCCCTCCCCCACCCCAAGTGTCCTGTCCATTCTCAGGATGGTCACATGGGTGATCTGGGCTGTCCCATGAAAAGTGCAAAGTGCCTGAATTTTCTGACTCTTCTCCTCAGATCCCCCAATGACACGTGACCCAAGCCCCATCTGTGACCATGAGGCCACCCTGAGGTGCTGGGCCCTGGGCTTCTATTCTGCGGAGATCACACTGATCTGGCAGAGGGTGGGGACCAGACCGAGGACACAGAGCTTGTGGAGACCAGGCCCACAGGGGACAGAACCTTCCGGAAGTGGGCAGCTACGGTGGCACCTTCTGGAGAGGAACAGAGATACACATGCCATATGCAGCCTAAGGGGCTAACCCAAGCTCCTCACCCTGAGATGGGGTAAGGACAGGGATAAGGGACCACATCTCTTCTCAGGGAAAGCAGGAGCCCTCTGGAGACCTTCAGCAGGGTCAGGGATGAGGCCTGGGGCTCAGGGCCCCTCTCTTCCCTACCTTTCCCTGAGTCACCTCCTCCGCCCACCATCATCATGGTGGGAATTGTTGCTGGCCTGGTTCTCATGGGAGCTGTGGTTGCTACTGTGATGTGGAGGAAGAAGACCTCAAGTAGGGAAAGGAGGTGATGTGAGTTTTCCTGTCCCATTGGACAGGGTTCTTGAAGTCACAAATTGGAGCATTTCAAATTGGAGGATTTCAAGCCCCACACAGGATTTTGCCTGTCTCCTGCCATCTGCACGTTTGCCCAGCCTGGGACTCTGTGTGCCAACACTCTTTTGTAAAGCACATGTGAAAATGATGACAAAAATTTTACTTTGATGATTCTCGTGATGGAGATTTGATTGTTAACAGTCATAGGTCAGAGGGGAAGGTCCCTCCTAACACCAGACCTCTAAGAGGGCGGCTGGTACAGTGCCACACATCTCCCTCCCCTCGTGTCTCCAGATTCTGTCCTGAGTCTGCAGTCTCTTTCGGGAACCTCCTGGGGTTTATAACTACCTAGTTCCTCTGGGACCTTGTGGCCCTAATTCCTCCCTGGCCTCTCACTGGACTTTTTCCCCCATGGAAAAGGAGGGAGCTACACTCAGACTGCTAGTGAGTGGGGTCCATGGGGCTGGTTCCTGAGACCCTTGAGACAGTGTAGACAGGAGCGCATGGGGGAGCTCACCCACCCTACAGTTCTTCCTTTGGTCACATCACCTGTGGACTCTGGCCTGGTCTTGTTTTGTTCTACCCCAGGCAATGACAGTGCTCAGGGCTCTGATGTGGGTGGAGCAGAGTGGACTCAGCTGGGCTATGGGGATTCTCTGGATTTGGACATTTGAGTGTATGGTTCAGTGTGTTCAGTGTAAGTCAGATTTACAGTGACTGATGTGGGTTTATCCATGATTATTTTCTTCTATGGCAAGAGACAGCTACCTATGTGGGACTAAGTGATGTAAGACTTGTTCATGCCCTAATCTGTGACTTCAAGAACCCATAGTTTCTCTTTCTGCAACTGGCATTTGAATGTATGTGCATTGCTATTAGGATAAGGTGAGGATGTGGCTGACTTGCTTGGTGACTTCTCCTCACACTGACCTGTGGTCCCTTTCCCCCACGAATGACTTTCCTGTTCTAGTGGAGGCAAGGCTGGGCCATCTCCATCCCTATCTTAACTTTATATTGCCATGAGCTGCAACTTCTTATTTTTTTATTGAAAGTAAGAACCTGGATATGAATTTGTTTTTTCAAATTAGTGCTGTGGATTGTGAAGGTGATGGCTCAATTTAAAAAAGCAAGATTCCTAAAATGGGAAAGAGGCAATAAAAGGAAGACCTGAGAATGTTCCCAGAGTCCATGTGTTTACTGTGTGGAGTCTGTTGTAGGTGGGGACAGAAGAAGGCTGTGAGGAGCCAAGTGTAGCTGAGGCCTGTGCCCAGTTGGTGCTCAGTTCATTCTGGACTTCCACTTGGTCACTTCTTGGTTGGGTCATCTTCGTCCTTGTCCCTTGTAGTATCTTGTACCATAAGGACCTGTGATCACAGGGACTTGGACCCTGCCCAGGCCTTATCCTGTTCCTAGGACTGTGACAAAGGCATTGTGTGGCCAGGTCAGCCTGGGCTCAGGCACGGGTCTGGCCCTCAGCCCCCCCCTTTTTCATTGTTTTGTTTCAACAGAGGACTACGCCTGTTCTTGTTCTTGTGTCTGAGTTTTGGTCTTGAAGTCTCCAATCTCCTTTAGGACAGTAGTAGGAGTTATTTTTTCTGCCATTGTCCTCACAAGACCTGGGGTGGCCCCTGTACACAGTAATCTCTGTGGTATCAAGAGACCAGTTTTTATTTTTTTATTTTTTTGCAGAGACAAGTGAACATTTATTTTTGTACCTTTTCTCCTATGTGTATTTCAAGTCTTTTTCTCAAGGCCCCAGGAATCTCCAGATTCAGTTATGTCCCTGGGCTTGCCCACTGCTGCAGAAGTCTTAGGGAGCCTTTACAAATGCTAGAGTTACTCAATTATCAACATTAAACCCTACGATAGGAGATGCAGCAAAGCAGGACTCCTTCCTCCATGGAATGTGCTGATCTCAGATGAGGCGGCAGCCAATGTAGAAAACGCTGTAATTTTTCCTTGGAACTGGACTGTGATGAAAGGTGCTTGCCATGAACATAAGCTACTGTTTTTTCTTTTGAGATGGAGTTTTGCTCTTGTTGTTCAGGCTAGAGTGCAATGGCATGATCTTGGCTCACCACAACCTCCGCCTCCCAAGTTCAAGTGATTCTCCTGCCTCAGCCTCCTGAGTAGCTGGGATTACATGCATGGGCCACCACGCCCCACTAATTTTTGTATTTTCAGTAGAGATGGGGTTTCGCCATGTTGGTCAGGCTGGTCTCAAACTCTCAACCTTAGGTGATCCGCTCTCCACAGCCTCCCAAAGTACTGGGATTACAGGTATGAGCCACTGCAGCTGGCCAGCTACTGTCTTTTCTTTGACCCTTCCTTTCCAATTTTTAAAGATAAAGCAAGAAATAATCTTCTCTGAAGATACTTGATACAAATTCTCCAATATCCAAAAACACATGCTTCCACTTCATTGATAAAAATTTATTGCAGTTTGGCATCTGGTTCCAGTTCAGCTGGCAGATGAGCTGACTGATGCGTTCACCCTGATAGCCAGGTGTGCTCATCTCCTTAAGGAAGCCCACTCTATTTTTGGTAGCATGACAGGCCACTGAGAGGTGGAAAGGGCGCGAGACCCATGAGATCTCCTGGAAATGCTTCCCCGGGAAGGCAAGTTCTTGAATGAGGTCTTCCAAGCAAATGACACCAAACTTCCTCAGGTGCTCCTCAATCACAGTGTTGTCTGTCAGAGGGATGGTCTTGTTCTTGACCCTGGCTTGTCCAAGACCAGTTTTTAGACCCATCCGGCTCTTTTCCTTCCAGGGCTGTTTCCTAGATGGTTCTTTCCATCTTTTCCCCCAGTCTTTTTCAGGAAACCAAATTCTGGAATTAGAGACCAGATCCTAGTTTCTCACCTTAAATAAATTCGTGTTAGGTGTCGGGGCCGGCACGTTTGCCGGGGACTCTTGGCCAGCAAGAGGGTCCCTATACCTGGAAGAGAGACTGCGCGGAAGAGAAGAAAGACAGAAAGACAGGGTCTGGAGGACTGAATAGGCAATGCCTAAACAGCAATTTTATTTGTGGATAGGGTCCCAATATATACCTTCAGCTTTCAGTAGCTGACGTCAACTCACATTGTTAATTCTATACAACAAGGGGAACAGAAAGTTGCAACACTGCAAATCTGGGGGAGGAGATGAGAAACTAGTAACAGAAAAGGTACATAGTGAGGGGCCATAAAAGTGGGCAGGTGATTGTTCTTTATCTATTGTGTAGGGATTTACATTTAGAAAGGTAACATTCTTTAGAGGTCAGGCAGGATCATAGATCTTAAAGGTGTAGGGATTTGCATTTAGAAAGATAATATTCTTTAGAGGTCGTATGAATGGTCACAGGGCTTAAGCAGTGTTTGGTAAACAGAGTCATAAAACTAGCCCAGAACAGGAACCAAGGAAAAACACAATGTCTTATAAGACCACACAGCCATCACCGGGCCATTATGTTGGCGTCAGAGAGTCTGAATAACTTCTACAGAATCATCCTTTAGTTTCTGCTTTCCCATAGCTCAACTGCCTCCAGGAGGGGGAAATGTGTCTGGGCTCAAGCTCACATTATGGAGGAGGCACGGTCAGGGGGCCTCTACGCTGGAGCGTTCCCCACA